>JARFJB010000317.1:6525000-6547500 GCA_036346205.1 Vesta saturnalis | reverse complement strand
AGTAAGACAGGCCCAAATCTTCTGCAGCAGATCGTATCGAGCCGTGGGGATAGTTATTAAAATATGCTAGGACATTAACTTCATTAGCTTCTTCGCCAGTAATAGGCTTTGATCGTGTTCTGGCAGCTTTCTCTGTTCTATACCGTAAAAAGTTTGACTCTATTCGCTTAAATTTGTGCTTGTTCATTGGTGTTAAATGAGGATATCGATCATTAGACAAACGGCAAGTTCTGCTAATAATCTTATCACATTCTCCATGAATATAAAATAAGTTCAAAATATCCCTGTTTGAATACTTCCCATTTTCATTTTGATAAACCGAAGACAGAAACACAACAAAAGGTATTGACAGTTACTAACAACAAACTTAGCTGTGGTTTCCATGGCTATCCATGGAAAAATCAGGTAAATTTCAGAAGAAATGAACAAATACCTCAATATGAGAAAAAACTATCGAAGATGGGTATAGGGAATGCTAATACAAATCAATGCAGAATTTTATTCTGCATCCGTTAAAGGAAGAAAATATTGGGCATTGTATTTGAAAAAGTTAAGTTTTGATGGTTTTTATTTTCAAAAGATGGAAGTCACATTTTGAACACCCTGTAGATAATTCGGCAGTACCGGAAGCATCAGCGTAAAGCTTAAGGATACCCCTATGCATAACGTCAATATTACTTGCTTCGTACTAAAAATGGCGCCAGTAGGCATTGTCAAATGTCATAGTGTTCAACCAATAATTACCGAAAAAAAAATTTAAATCTCAAAAACTATTAAATTTAAGTATAGGGAACATTGATAAAATTTCTACTTAAATGGCGAGTACAATTCGAATATGCCATAAAAAGGGTACGATTCCATTTAAAATAACAAAGTTGATAGCTACTTCCGGTATAACCGAAAGTGTAGTCATCATGAGAATATTTTCCTTAAATAGAATATGAATCACTTAGTCCAGATACAAACTTTCAGAAATCAGCCATGGCTGGAACTCCTAATACTTCTAATGAATGGTTTCGACCAATCACCCTGTATAGGGTTGCTATTATCTGACTTTTAGATTTGTGTTTAAATGCTTGATGATAAATAGTTGCTGTATGTTTTGTACTTCAGTACATTTATTTATACTATTATTAAATATGTTAGCAAACGCTATCATAACAAGGAAGCTATTAAATTTTCTTTCCGTTTGCAATCCTTTCGGCCTTTAGCCACATGATTTTACTTATTTGTTGCACGCTTTGGGTAATTGAAATAATTATAAAATTACGCATTGCTATATACTATGTTTAGAGATTGTGGTAACTTAACACTTGCACCTGCTGGGAAAAATTATACTTTATATATTATCTGATTTGTATTGGTAAATTTAATTTGTTCGTGCTTAAAGAAAAAGCAATGGTGTTTAATTTTGAACTGATACACCAGTTTTAGGAGAGCTCTTCCTGGAACTTCGGTTTTAGGTAATTAAATTTGAGAGGATGTTGTGTTTATGGTCTCCACACTGGATGTCGAGCAATACCAAATAATTTATTTTTTTGTGTATTCATTGGTTTCATGTTAATTTAGGTGATAGGATTAACGTTACTCAGCAAGAGGTATGTGTGTTTCTACAATAAGTTATAAATGAATGTTGAGTATTTCTCCATTACTTTCGTTTGGGTTCACCAACGCTATAACTATCCAAACTTAAGATAACGCTTGTGTAAATATTCCTTATCCCTCTTTTTTGAATTTTGTGTAATTATTTAAAAATAATTTATTTTGGGATATAATTTTTATTATCGTTTAATTTAGTTGTTAAACGATGAGCACTGTTTACTTTATTCCTGGGGGTCTAGGATTAACTTCCTAGTCTGACATTTTACCTTCTGGGACTAAGTCCGACATTAAACATTATTTTAACTCTTATTGTATCGTAGCCCTTTTCTTTTTCAAAGGGCGATATAAGATTAAATCAAGTGATGCCCTTTTAACCTTCCTGTGTACTTTTATACGTCAAACGCCCTCGCATCCAAATGTCCAACCGACCGACTGAGCTTCCGGTTAATTCCTTAATTCATGTTACAGCACACTTTCTCCGTTTTCTACGAAATCCTTTTGTGCACGTAACATAATGATTAATTTTGTAAGAAAATATGTAGACATCTTTTTTAAAGGGAATTCAATTTTACACAACTTTTCTGTATAAGGTTTGTTAATATAAAGCGAAATAAGTGTAAAAATTACATAAATATGATTGAAAATGCTTAAACTGTATTACCGATGTTTTTATAAAAGCCGACGACTTCAGATTTCTTTTAAGTTAGCATCTGGATGTCTATTAACCGTAAATTATTGTTTTCGTAATAAATTTATCATAAAAGAGGTTCCAAAGAAATTGTTGTTAAAATTATTTTATTTGCTTTAATTTCCATTTTGTAGGATTGAAGGTTGTGTGTTGTTTTACACTAGACATTTTATCAGTGCAAACTGTTTACTATTTTATTTCATACTGTACTGTAATATTGGGTTTTACGGTAGAGTGTAGTCGAGAGTATAACACATTTTCACGGTAGGGTAGGATTTTTAAGGAACTCATAAACTTCTTCTTCGGTTACAACTTGTGCTTGTTTAGCCTGGTGACCAACTGAATGATGTTTTAAAAATGGTTTCAATCTTGCAAATGTTAAAATATCAATATTCTCAAAGACAAACAACATTAATTTTACCATCGAATATTTGCTCCACAAAGAAGAACCGCAGTACTTTTTGGACTAGAAATGGAACAAATTGTACTAAAACCATTGATTAAATCAATGCTAAAACTGTGCATTTAAAACGGAAAAACTACTCACTAGATCATATAATATGCCAGCATAAATTCCTCATCAATTATTGTCACTTCATGTTACCGTCGCCATTTATTAAACACCTTGTATTCTTTATTGTAACGCAAGATTTCGTCAGAATTCTTCATATTTTCATCACACATTTTTACTTTTTTGACTGATCGCAAATTGTAAATAAACAACCCTAGCGTCCCTAGCAACTCCGCTAACCAGTATGAAATAAAGTACGTTACGTTTCGTCCGGTACCCGGATATTACGTACTCATTACGCAAACAAATTCTGATTCGGTTTCGCCTAGTCAGAGTCAGAGTTATTCATCCGTAATATCCGTTGTACCGGACTTACACAACTTACACAACTATTACGCAATATTAACAGTGGGTATCTACACTATTGTTCCTCTAATTACGAAAAGCTAACCAATGCAGACTGCGTCGGTGGTGGAATGGTTAGAGTACTTACCTTTCACCCGAGCAACGCGAATGCAAACCTGGCCGACGTGGTCGTTTTGCAAAACGGAGAAAACCAAAACAATTTGGTTCAAAGAAAATCGTGGTTTCTTTGACTACAAGTTTGATGCAACATTTACGTACTGATAGTTCGTTACAATGACAAAAACTGTGTCATTGTAGCAACTGTGTGCAGATACAAAGCGAAGAGATATATACCGGACATACAGAAAGATGCTATGTATGACAATCGCCAAAAACAAAGAGAATATCAAAGAAAAGGTTGTAGAATAAAACCAACGACCTTTTGTGAGGAGTGTGATGTTACTTTGTGTACGCCCTGTTTTCTACCTTATCATACGTAATAATTTTTTTTCTGCAATAATAACTTTATCTTGTTATAAAAGCGTTCTGCATTAATGAAACCAATTGTTCTGTAAAAATAAAAATATTGTTAAATCGTGTACCACATCCAATGTCCTACATATAACCTTTTTTTTATACAAAATTAACAGAATTTTTTTAAATATTGTTTGTACTTTTGAGACGAAATTAAATAAAATATATATATATATATATATATATATATATATATATATATATATATATATATATATATATATATATAAAAAATATATATTACAAAAAGACTGTTTGGGTGTTAATAGGTTACATGCAAATAATTATACAATTAAATAAATAAAGTGTACCTACCTATCTCCAGGTTTGAAACTTTATTCTGCGACTTATTAAGAACCTAACCAACCAAATCAAAACAAATTTATTTATAAATTGATATACAATTTTAACAATTGTGGTCAGAGATGGTACCGAAGACTGGAATTCAGCAGCACAATAGCCAATGTAATATCGATAGTATAAACAAAGAACTGGAAGAATCCTATGCTCAAGGGACTGTATGTTAGAAGTTAAAGACGGTTCATTTATTAGTATAATCATTCTTTATTAAATACTATACTAGTTGTACATCCTGGCGCAGAGAGTGACGTCACACCAATCAGCGGCGTGAGCGAGCACTTAAGCTCCGCCCACTTCACAAGATGACAGAGGCAGACCAATGAGAGACGAGGGCGTGGCTCCGACCAGGTTACGTCGGACCAATGAGAGAGGAGTATGGGCCCTCCCCTGATAAAATTAGTAAGGGGGCTGGCCCATCTGCTGACCAATGAGAAACGTCACGGCTATCTTGGAAAGATTATCAAGGAGGCTAACCCATGTGTTGGCCAATGAGAAACATGTCGGTCATCTTGTATGTATACTTCAGCATCTAGTAGTGTCTTCAGCAGGTGTCCTGGGTGTCCTCTTATGGGGATGTTTCTTGCTGCGGCGCATTCGGGTAGGTTCTTCGCCGCCGCCTCTAAAGAGCTACTTCCGTTGCTGAAGAACTTTGTCTTCGCCGTTGCAAAGGTTGATGCGCGTTAGGAATATAAAACCTGAGAAATATTGTTTGTTCGTCGCAAGAGTCGAACCAAGGAAAGCTAGCATGGTACGTAACACAGCGTATAGAAATGTTAATATAGAAAAGGCATTAAAAAAATACAGGTAATAGTAGAGATAATTGTAGAATTGTAGATTCATAGTTGCATTCTGATAATTAATGAAGAATTTGTTAATAAGTAACATCCATTATGCTTTTAAATACTACCGGGAATGTATTTTTAATAATGAAGTATAAACTACGAAAAAATGTTTACATGGTGTAAGGTTTTGTTACAAGGTATATTCATTTTCACACAGCGTATAGAAATGTTTGTGGTTGGAAATTATACAATTAATATAGAAACTCAATATACGGAATCAATCTGGTATTAGAAAAAAATGTATTTAATAGTAAACAGTGAATTTGAAAATAATAAGAACTATAGAAAAAAAAAGAAAATTATTGTTGAAAGTTAATAAAAATCCATTTAACACAATTCATATTGATAAGAAGTTCTTATAAATAGCGAAGCTGGTGACCACTGCAGTAGATAATACATACATCTGTTGATTATAAAACAAACATATTGGTTTATACATAATCTTCACTTTACATTAAAAAATTATAAAATTAAAAATTAAAACAGGTAAAATAATATGAGTATTAAACAATCAGGTGAAGTAAAAAACAAGCACAATATACATCATGAAAGTAATTAAGTGGTGAGGAAAATAATAAAAAAGATAGGTATGTAAAAAAAAAATTATTGCGAAATTACATACAATGTATTTCTGAAGTACATGATTGATAACACATTTGTAACCTTTTATAATACAATAACATCCTAAGCATATATATATATATATATATATATATATATATATATATTAAGTGGTGAGGAAAATAATAAAAAAGATACGTATGTAAAAAAAAATTATTGCGAAATTACATACAATGTATTTCTGAAGTACATGATTGATAACACATTTGTAACCTTTTATAATACAATAACATATATATATATATATATATATATATATATATATATATATATATATATATATATATATATATATATATATATATAGTAATTAAGTGGTGAGGAAAATAATAAAAAAGATACGTATGTAAAAAAAAATTATTGCGAAATTACATACAATGTATTTCTGAAGTACATGATTGATAACACATTTGTAACCTTTTATAATACAATAACATACTAAGCGTGTATATATATATATATATATATATATATATATATATATATATATATATATATATTAATTAAGTGGTGAGGAAAATAATAAAAAGATAGGTATGTAAAAAAATTATTGCGAAATTACATACAATGTATTTCTAAAGTACATGATTGATAACACATTTGTAACCTTTTATAATACAATAACATACTAAGCGTGTATATATATATATATATATATATATATATATATATATATATATATATATATATATATGAGCGCTATACCATATGGCTTTATCTCAGTCGTTATCGTGATATTAATCAGGTAAGTTCTTTTTATACTTTAAAAATAATAATTAAATAGGAATATTAATCAATTTTTAGAACTTCTCGCTACAACTACACAAAAATTACTTGTTGTTTTATTTGCTGCCCTAATTCATTCGTTCAAGAGATATATTCAGGTAAGTTTTTTCATTTTACTTAAAGCATTAATTGTATATACGATTTTTTTAGATTTAACTGATTACAGTTTAAAGAAGTGCTTGCTGCTGTATCTTAGCTGCTATTCTAATTACTTGCACGCTCCAGATAATTCATATATTTATATTTGAAGCATTAATTATATTGATAAATTCTAGGGTTGACAAAATCCACCAAATTATATTGCTTGCTGCTATAGTTCATTTGTTAGATATTCAAGTACAATGTTTATCATTTATAGTAAATCCATTTTAATGATTTGTTTTTTAGAAATGGCTTTAATCGAAAATGTTGATTCGTGTCTAAAATTGATTGAACATTTCTGTAAGCATCACAATACTCATGATGAATATACAATCAGTAAAATAACCAACATCAATGATTAAAACGTGCTTTGGTGATTCATCATTGAGTATTGCTGATAAGAGACATCTAGCGAGCGTTGCAGGGAAATTGGAGCGGCACAGAATACTACTAACTCAAAGAAGAAAACCAGATGAAGGAGGATCCCTCAGAAGCAAGGGTACAGTCGAGTGGAGGGATTTGGCTACAGCCTTTAAATCCAGGGCGAGCACCGGTATTATAATTAATTTAGGACATAGGACGTTAGGAGCATTTTTTCGTGATAGTTTCAAGTTGTTTTCAATTAAGATTAAGTATATTTTTAACATTTACCATCAGATTTTAAAAGCCATCTAGTACGACAGCTTTGGAAATTTAACGCCACCACTTGAAACAATTAAATATTTAAGAGGTTGTAGAATTGCACATAATTGTGATAAGAAGCAGAATTATAATACATTTATATGTGGACATTTATGTTTAGATTTGCTATATAATAAACAGCTTGCAATCACAATTGTTTATTTGTAGTCATGTCCCAAACATTGACGTTGACAGGTGTGCGAAACGTGCTCAGCGCAACGTATTTTCCGCCAATCGAACTCGATCCTAATTACCAGTATGGATTAGGATTGCTAGGATTGTACGGTTGCAATTCCATACGAAATATTCATGGAAGTAAGAAATTTAACTATACTACGCAAAATAGCGAGCATAGAGAGATTACAATTCCAAGTGGTGTATATGAAACTGTGGAGAAACACCAGATTACTACAGTGTAAGATTAACTCACATAACACGATCGACTTTATTTTAAGAACAAATAATACTACGCTAAAATATGAAGTTAAATCTATACATAACGTGGACTTTAGACAGGCGGATTACATTGGGCGCATGCTCGGCTTCTCACCTAACGTATACACGGCAGGCCACACCCACGAATCTGATCTGGATGTTCAAATAATTCATACTACAAATATACATGTGGCGTGTAATTAAACTGGAGGAGCATACAGAAACAGTGAGCAGTTGCACATGACCTTCGAATTTGACGTCCACGTTGAATCAGGTTATAAATTAGTCAAGGAGCCGTCCACAGTTCTTTATTTACCCGTACTTACACGACGTACAGATAACGTAACCTAGAAATTGGTTGATCAAGAGGGTCGATTAGTGGTCTTCCGTAATCTGGTTATTCAAAAAGCCAATCTCATTACAGCTACTATGATAGTGTTATATACTTGGAAGGTACTCTGGCCGCTAATGAAGCAAACAAAGAGTATAGCCTTACGAATAGTGCGCCCCTCTTCCTCTTCGATGAGGTTGGATTCATGTTAGCCGATCAGGTGATTGAAACTGTACGTTTAGCTGGCATTAACAGCACCATTAAAATATTTTGCTCATACTCCCTGATAAAAGTACCTGTTTGTCGCATGCAGGATAGAGTCCGTAAAACAAACATCTTCAACTGTTGAACAGACGACCTTCTGCGCTTCCATACCGCTCAAATATGTGTTGGGGTTTGCAGAGGGTTATACGAATCATCTAGCCAAAATACGTCAAGAGCTGGTATTAGTTCGCTCCAAGGGCGACATAGATTGCTACAGCGGCGAAACAGATGTTAAGCTCGACTTGACTAAAGTTACATGGAAAGTTCCGAATGCAATTCCAAATGATGCTATGAAGTTATCTATCTATCAGAAGATTAATAAAAATTTGCTGATACAAGATGCGTTTCAAGCTCGGGATTTATACATATATCCATCCTTACCCTCATCAGCGTCAATGGTTTGGGCGGTGAAGAGCAGTATGGGCTTTCAACGACCTCAATAACTAACTGTACGCGTCAAAATGAGAGTATTCATAAAGTAGTCATTGATTTGAAATATTTCGTTATTTTGCTGATGAATTAATCGATTATGAACCATTTACTAGCATTGTACGTACAATGTAATATGTTATTTTATCAATAAACGTTATTTTTTCGTAAACTAGTTTCTTTCGCTTTTTTTATAGGTAAATCTACATACCGAAAGCCGGGCACCTGGAACCGGAAGTTACACGTCTGAAAACATCAGTTCCCGCCAGCCAAATCCCTTATTAGAACCTATTCAAAATTTTTAGTTTCCCGCTATAACGATTACAAATTTCTGAGGAAAGATTTGCACAATTTCGGCTAAAAATAAATAATCTTTTACATTATAACTATAACCTATTAATGCTAAAAGTAATCTAAAATTTTGACAGAAAAATTTGACTCTCGATAATGTACTTTTTTCATCGCTCAGACCTTCCTCATATAGATCCGTTGCTACTTCTTACACCAAATAATTACGGTAATCATTAATATAATACAGTTTATGATTTATCACCACTACAGCTGAAAAGAATAGGTTTATGATGATAATAATACTGCTTACTCATTATTATTCTTAGATGGATCGTATAATATTAGAGTTGCAATCGATGATTGAGAATATTAGACTTATAATAAGATATGAACTGCTACAATTAAGCGTTGAAAATTCGTTTGCAATATGGAATAAGTTGCCTCATTATTAACAGGATTACGCGCCAGAATAAGATGTATGAAGCATTAGAATGAATCATCTGATGTTGATCATATAGATGGACTAGCGACTTTAATTTTAGATTATTTTCAATGCAATGAATACATTCTTTTAATTATGATGACGTAAATTTTATTTTACCTATACTGTTTTACATTAACTCCTATAAGTTGTACGAATAGGTAAACAACTTCAGACTTTTCAAATATTCTTTTATTATAATTTTTTATATACTAAATGTATGTACAACAATAATAATAATAAGGTATCGATGACGATGATGGACAGGCTATCCTATAAATTTCATTTATTAATTTTAAAATGCAGAATAATAATGACTTACTTGTATTATTAATAAAGGGTAGATTACCCATCATTTTGAGTTTAGCAATGTCTTTGCTGCCGCCATAAACGATTGTAATTTGTTCAATGCATGTTTGAAGGCTATACACCTTCTTATTCGTTAATTCTTTTGTTAATCTCTCCGGGAGAAATATACTATTGTCTTCAACCTCTACTACTATTTTTCTTCCATACCGAGTGTTAATAATTTTAATATTTTTAACCGGTATTTATAATCAATAAACATATTAGGAACAGCAGCAACAAATGCAATCAACCGAGTTAAGTTCTCCAAATTTTTACAAAAAGCAATGGAGAAATTTAAATTTAATCATGTTCTTATTTCCAAAAATGTTTTATAATTTAGAACATGTGTCATGCAGACAATTAAAAGAAATAAAGTAGTTGTAGACAGGGTAATTGTGGTAATCTCTTTCAACATCAAAGCGTTTGCTATTTTGGACTACACTATTCATTTGGATTTTACCACATAAAGTATTAATTTTATGAATTATGGATCTCATTTTAACAAAAATAGTGCAGCCTTTGGTCCACACACTTGTTATGCCGTACTTATTAAAGTGATGTAGGCGTGATTTGATAATTTCTTAGTATCCTCTTGTTACTATAAACTTGATTTTTTACATTCCTACTTACTATTTTAACAATTATTCCAAAAATTTCTAAAATTATTAAGTTAATTAATACAGGATATTGCTACCAGTTATCAGCGAATACCATTAATTCATAGTTTGTTACAGTAATAACACTCACATTGCATTATCTTTTCTTGGTCAGTATTCATTTTATACCAAAATATTTGTTCTACATTTGATTTAATATCACTTGACACATTTTGCAAGAATGTCGACCACTGATGACAGCTAAGCTATTATAACGCGTTACATCAATTGAGAGCAAAGTATTGGTGCATAGGTAAATGCCCGCAAGGGAGAACCGGCTCATCGAAGGACAAATAGGCGACACACACCCTTTCTTAATTAGATAAGACCTTAAAGATGATATATCCAAATCAACTCGTCGTTACGAGCAGCCAACATAGAAAAATTTAATAACAAATAATGTTAAGTAATTAAATGACTAAACAATTTCATAAATGTGTCTGTTAAGAATGTTTCAATAAACGAATAAAAATAAAGTCTAGTAAACACTACAAACACGGTGACGTGCACTTTATATCAATCATTATAATTTTCAAACAAGAAATGTTTACATTTATTACAAACCAATTTAAAAAAAACCACTTCAGCAACAGTTTTCACTGACAGGATGAGTGATTACAATTCGTGTCGAGATCCTAAGCTGCCCTAGGTCTCGTCCGTCGGAACGATTGAATCGCCACTCTACGTAGACGGAGATGTGTTACGTCAACACATTTATGGTTCAGTAACGATGCACAATTGGTTTACGTCCATACCCTTGTGCAGAAGATGTTGAAAGATCATAAACTTACAGCGGACACAACCACAAAAATGAATAGAAATGAGCTGCTGTTATAGTTTTCGGAACCTTCTAAACGTTCTAAACAAAGTACTATGGTTGGATTTTCTAATCGATTCACTGTACTGCCCTATATAAAAACTGGGTTACTATTGTCCACATTACATTACAATAACGAAATTGATGAGAATACGGAGAATTTCAATAAATCAGCGATTCTAACTGATTACAATGTAACGAAAGAAAGAGTACATACGGTCGAGAAGATATTTTATCAATGATCCAGCAAATAGCTTAATTTGGCCACACGTTGAAGTTTAGACAGCTACGATTAACCTCCCACGTAGTATTAAACGTTCGTTTGGAAGAAATTTGCGGCGTTCAACCGATATCTT
The DNA here is from genome assembly GCA_036346205.1 of Vesta saturnalis. Lineage (NCBI taxonomy): Eukaryota > Metazoa > Arthropoda > Insecta > Coleoptera > Lampyridae > Vesta > Vesta saturnalis. The sequence continues at coordinate 6,535,981 of JARFJB010000317.1, read as the reverse complement.
CTGATCAAAATATGATAGGCAGGTGTAAGAATTGTGGCCGCAACGAGAAACGAAATACAAAATTTTCTTGTGTCAATTGTGCATCATATATATATATATATATATATATATATATATATATATATATATATATATATATATATATGCTTGGAGCATACAACTACTTGCGAGAACTACAAGGAAATGCTTTCTAATGTAAATAGTTACAATTTTTATTATTACCATTCTTTTTTGTGCAATAATTGTTTAGTATGTGCAGATAAAACGTTTTTTTTAATTAATTAAGTTATTTTTTTGGGGTTTCCTTTGGCTTATTTTTGTCTTGGCTATATGCAATGAAAATAAACTACATTAGCATATTGAAATTAATCGTTTTTCGAATGTTTAACACATATCTGTCCAAATTCTATTAAGCTGGATATCCGCCTTTCTGCAAATGCGGTCTCACGCCTCCGACGCCAAATATGTTACAAAACGAGGAGATACTAACGGAAGGTTAAGTGGTACCAGTGCATGGGAGAAAATTACACACAAAAATAAAGACGTGGCCAACAAACCCTTCAAAAAAATATACGCCAAAGCGAAGCACCCTCACACCAGAGGAACGCTAGCCAACTCTATACTGAACACGAGAAAATTTCGTTGTACACGAAGTAACAAATATTTGTCAACAAAAACCATTTGAATCATGCTAACACGCATTTACATGTAACGCAATATATTTTCGTCGTCTCCACTACATTGAAAAATCAAACTAAAATTACCATGCTATAATATCTAAATTACTTTCGCTTTCAATTCTTATCTACAATAATTCCTAAGTATAGCGTCGCTTCATTTAATTTTTCTTGACAGCTCTATAGACTCTCGCGCATAACTAGCTACAAGAAATGGATCTCAATTACACAATTTCTTTTAATAACTAAACTAACAAATCAAAAATCAATTAATAATAGGATTACCTGATATATGTTAAAATAAAAACTACTTTCCTTAATTCTTTTACTACGTTAAAACACAACATATTCGTCATACATTTAAAGAGCAATAGTTATTTGTATTCCAAGGATGCAAAATGCTACTTTGACGGCCGAAAGAAAATTGGCGGGGCAGGTCGTTTGCGGCCTAAGCCGACAATATTAAGGTTGTCAAAGACAATTTGCGTACGTACACAGAATTTTGTGTGAAGCCGTTAAAAAAGTATGAATACACAATTAAATCAAGTCCTTTATGTGCTCCATTAGTACTAAAATTCTCAGTATGCTACGATATGGGACAGAATAGAATTTACCTTGCGACGCGGATAAACAACTATCAAATTGCATTTTTCAATTAGGTATAATTCGTTGAATTCGGTACAAGAGATTTAGTTTATGTATCTAATATTTTATTTGTATACGAAGTTGCTGGAAAATCAGCACAAAGTGTCATCTACCACACTACAAGAAGTATTTGAGCGAACAGAAAGGTATTTTTCGTCCCCTGCCCATGGCAACGAATGGGAACCTACTTTTGGTTCGCTGTCCACTGCAAGTCGCCCATAACTGCATTTTGCGATCGTTGCTAGGGGTGCCAAATGACATTTTGCGGACGGTTGCACATTAACAAAAATTGTCACTAAATGGAATATCCAATAATTGACTATAACTTCCAATCAATCAATTCTAACTCCACCCTATCATCATGACTAAAAACCAATGCGTCCCAAACTTTACAACTGAATATACCTAAATTTACCAACAATTCTTACAACGAAACTAAAAATCCTTTTCTACTATAATTTCTAGAGACAGTGACAAAATATTTAAAATTTCACTGTTATTATCATCTTTCGCTGAAGTTAAAGCACCACCGCAATATTTTTGGTTTGTAATATCGATCACATCTAAACGTTTTGTAATAAGGTAGGAAGGAGATTTATATATAGTGAGTAAGTGCAGTTTCCACAAAACTTATTGAATTATCTTCATTCATGCACACATTAGAATAAAGTTCATCAATGTTTGTTCTAAGACCACGTACCTTTGGAAAGTATCAGTTCAAATAAGTTTAAGTAATTGCAAGTAATTGGTGAGAATGTACTAACATGATGTTTCTAAAAAATGATAATACTATTAATACACATAATACAATGTAATTAGTTACTTAATTTTATTTGAGTAAAATTAAAATAATTCAAAGGGAAATCGTGGATACCGTTTGCTTCTAAATCATAAATACATTGTGTGTTTTTTTCATATTCACTTTATACCCAACCCTAACATAGATATTGTCAAGCTTTTAAAGCCAATAACTCAAACAGCGGTTATATCTTACACCTCACAACAGAAAATTTTATTAAACATAAAGATGACTATCACAACAAGCACTTATCATTTAACGCGTCCCCATATCCAAGTCTGCTAAAATTTTGCACGTAACATTTTCTGTGTGGCTACCTTAATTGAAGGCACATTTTAATACCCTTTTTAGTTTGCATGCACAATATGTATCTCTACTGACCAGTGCATATAAGGTTAGATTCCTTGACCACATTAGCCCTACCGATAAGTATCCTATCGTAGTAGCTGGGTAAAGGACCTCGCTTTAAATTAATTAAAATCGAAATTACCGAATAACAGAAAAACATTTGCGGTGTTCAACCGATATCTTCAGCTCAAAATGTCATAGGCAGATGTAAGTATTGTGAACGCAAGGGGTTCGTCGTTAGGGTCGTGGGTTTTATTAAAAATTGTAGTTACGTTAATTGGAATATCTAATCTGGTAATGATTTAGACGCCATCCTGTTTTGATCCGGAAAAAAAGTACGTAAATAAAATCAGGTGTACTAGCATAAAACAGGGAGAAATGCGTGTACCTACCATTTGCCACAACGTTGAAATCAAATTTAAATTAATTTGTATTTCAAATAAAACTCCCATCGTCCTTATCTTAATTGGCATACAATACTCAAATAAGAATATCACAATCAGCAAGGCTAAATTGTTAAGCATGAACAAAGAAAAGGTTGACACCATTTTAGCATTTGTAAACTGGGTTTTAACAAAAGAAATCCATCACTTCAAAGAAACTCAATAATCATTTTTAACAAACTTCTATTGTATTAATTTGAAAAGTAGTAGTAAGTATACAACCAATTTCTACGTAACAATAAAAGCTTTTATCGATAAATACGGATTGAAAACAACTCACTTCTTAAAATTAAAAGTACACAAATTGTAATATTCCTTTTTTTACTTCAACAAAAGCACTTTCGAGAGCTAAAGATAAGGCAGCATATGCCCTTCCATAATTAACCACACCTTAAAAATAATAAAGCCAGATGAGCACAATCTAACCAGCAACATAAAAAGAAAACAAATTTAATTGCAAATGATTTACGTAAATAAATGATTAATTTCACAAATGTGTCTGTTAAAAATGATTCCAGAACGAAAAAACATAAAATTTTCTAAACACTACAAAGCTGATGTCGCGTACTTTATATCAACCAACTGTTCAATAGTTTTTAATTAAACAACGTTTATATTTATTACAAACAAAAATAACATAAGCACTTGAATAATTTTACCTTACACATTCAGGAATCAATAACTAGATACTCAGAGCCTTAAAACTCGATCTTCTCTGTCATCACAGTCGTTAACAATATTAAAAATTCTACTGCCAAAATCGATTGCTGGATACAATTGCCGTTATCTGACCTCTGCGCAATTTCTTGAAGCAATAAAGCTACTTCCAATAATCACAACCACGTCTTGCTCAACTGATACCCGTAAATAAGTCCATTAAACTAACCCTCTTAATTATTTAAACATTTAAAAAATCCATTCACGGTTGTCTTTCCTTGAATGAAACTAGTTCACCGGGAGAACAAAACTGCACAAAAATGTGTGATCTGTGAACTTTCCAAGAAAATATGGCAACGCGAAACGGGATAACAACCCCTAAAAACTTAGTTTCTCAACACGTTAGTCAAATACCTTTTGCGCGAGTCCTCTAGATTTCGTCATATTAAACTTTTTGAAGCCTAACCAGTCCTTTTACTAAGAATTCATTCAAACCGTTCCTGCGGTAAAAACGAAACAGTTTCCGTGTACACGAAGTAGAAGAATAATTTACAACAGCTTTCAATAAATTCAAATAATGCCAAATATACCATAAATTAATGAGTATAATAGTGCTTCCCAACCACCCAACTAAATATGCCTAACGTATAATGTCTCACAACAAAAACTAAAACAATTTTAATTTGCTTCTATAATTTCTACACACGGTGACAGTATCAAGAATCGCAGGTTTATCTTGTTATCATACATGTGCTTAGAGTATATAACGGTTATTTGCGAGAACAGCAAGGAAATACTTTTTTTATGCAAATAGTTTATTACTGACACAACCCGCCTCATATAGACCTATATCCCCACTGAGCTGCATGGGAAAATGCCCAGAAGGCTAAGTGGCCACCTGAAAGCCAACAACTCCATCCAAGACAACAAATGCAGCGTTAACCGCTCATGTTACGATACGCTAGTCAAACTATACAACAACGTCTCCAAATCCTTCAACCATCAAAACTGCTGCCTGGAAGTATTCCTCGATATCAAACAGGCATTCGATAAAGTCTGGCACAAAATCCTAGCACTTAACATCCTAACTCGCTTCATCCACCTCCTTCTTTCATACCTGTCTTTGGGCGACCAGCCGGAAAAGCGAGACCGCAAATGGTCTAATGTCACAACAAATACTACAATTCTAAAACTTGGCCAACCAGTGAAAAATCACCACCAATCCCAACAAAACTCAAAAAATACTATTCCGACATCCCAACCTTACAAGACAACCTCAACAATCCACAGACAAACATTAACCTACAAATAAGAGACCTACGACTACAACTCCTAGAAACCATAATGTACCTAGGACTTACATTCCCTAAAACACTGAACTGGTATCAAGACCTCAAAAAGACTCTAAACGAGGTGCGCAAATATGTTGATAGCACTACGAGGACAAGACAGGGGCTTCCACCCCCAAACCTTGGAACACACATACAAGAGATACATAAGATCACTAATAGACCACCGTGCGCCATAGTAAGCCGCTCTCAACACTAATGACCTAAAATCCATCGCCGCCTGTGAACTGAGCATACTACGAAACACTCACAGACTGTACTACAGCACCCCAATGTCAGAACAATAGAAACACTAACATACAACCTATCACAGACAGACTTAAGACATTACAAACAAAATACACAAACCGCAGAGTTCATGGCGATACACCCGCTACCAGAAACATACTTAAAACCTCTTACACCAACAACAGACGACTATACAACCCCAGGAAACCTAAAGGAAAACCTAAAAACCTACCTACACTACTGACACAACTGCTAGACGACTTACCAGAATCCTAGACGACACCCCTTATCTACTCCGCTAAACCCTGCCTGCCCCCCCACCCCACTAAAATGATGGCAACCACCGCTCACGAAAATGGCCAACCCTCAAACACGCAAACACCACACCACTACACAGTGCGGTCATTTAATATGGAAACTTGGAAATATTTTTAATGCGCACATTTTGACTCATAGGAAACTTTTTTCTCGGCATATTTAAATGAGCTATGACGTCATCGCAACTTTTTTAAATAGCAACCATATGTTTTTCATCATATTTGGATAGATGGTGAAATTCTACGATGTATAAAAGTATTGCACCGCAATTGACAATTTCCAGAAAAAGTGGTATCAGAACTCAATGATTCAAGTCTCAAAATTGCGCTATTCTTGCAACAGAATTACTATTATTACAACAAAATACATCGATAAACTGAACATTGAATTCAACAAAAATAACAAAACTACATTTAATTCAACTGAAGTAACAAATCAACATTTAAATCAACAAAACAAACAAAATAAGGAGATGTTCGAATTGTAGTCCACGAACTTCTTGACACAGAGCAAGCCTGTATTGGAAATTCAGTAGAATGTTCTCGATTGTTTCTGCAGTGATTGCTCGAATTTCAGCACGTATTCGTTGTCCTCGAGAGTATGAAGCCTATTCACAAACACTTTTCTTTTAAGATAACCCCATAAAAAGAAATATAACGGGGTAAGAGCTGGTGATCGCGCAGGCCATTCAATAAAGCCCCTTCTTCCAATCCATCTATTTGGAAATATTTCGTTTAAATAATTTCGGACCAATAAATCATAGTGTGCAGGTATTTACGCCAGGGCAGGAACTAAACCGTTTCTTAAAAATCCAAATACTTGAGACCCGTTAGAAATCCATCGATGAAGAATGGGCCTAAAACTCTATTGCGCACAATTCCTGCCCATACGTTCAATTTTTGTGGGTACTGGGTATATACTTCCTCCATTCATTGTGGATTGTTTGGAGCCCACAATCGACACCGATTGACTGTTTCATTCAAATGAAACGTAACTTCATCTGAAAATACTGTATGGTTCAGAAAATTTACATTCATTGTTGCATCTGTTCATCATTTCGCCACTGAACTCTATTCTACGATGAGGGTCGTCTTCATTCAGTTCTTGTGTTAAAACCATCTTATAAGGGTGCCATTTATGTCTTTTTAGGTAACTAAGGACGGAAGTTTTGCTAATCTGATGGTCAGCCGCAAGTGCTCTAGAACCAGTGTGCGAATTTTATTGCAAATCCAATAAGATATTTAGTTGTGTAAAGAACCAGCGTCCTGTACTTATATGTTTTAGAATAAATTATGTGCGGACCATCCTGTATGTAAGATTTCATAAGTTTACGCGATATTGCACAACAAATAATTTATTCATCACCGCTGACGTGTATTTCTAAGAAACCGTAAGTTTCTGCACGTCAGAACGATTTTAACCAATCACGTAACGGTATTCCCCGCACGGTAGCCGCGAAGCCGCCCACAGATGCACCTTTATAAACTCGCGACGCGCATAAGAAAAAACACTCCTTCAGTAAGGAGAGATGAATCTTAGTAGATTCAAGTTAAGCCGATATCCAGCAGCCGCCTCCGTACTGTTGACCGTTCCAGAAACCAGTAGCCGCAGCCGCTCCGTTTGCTTAGTGTAAGCACCGACCTGTTGTTCATCGACGAAGAGTCCTTCGCGATCGGGCAACCTAAAGTTCAATTCTGTACTGCTATTGATAGACACGTAAGTTGTAAAGTTATACATTCTGACAATTTACACTCAAACACTACAGACCGTAAATAATTCCGGGCTGAGCTCCAGGAGTTATACTACACTAGCACCTAGAGTAGCACGAAGGGTAGATCCCATCGTCACTCGCCACCACAAAGTACACCTAGAGGAACGCAGGGTAGCCCCGACGTATCTCATCAACACTTGAGGGTGAAGGGTTGTTACAGGGCTGTAAAGATCTACGACCTTTCTCTTAGTATATACAGTAAAGACAGGCCGTCGCCTACGTCTTCTGGGCATTACTGAAATCCGCTCGAAACTCATACACTATCTCCAGACAAACATAATAACCATACACGGTGTCTTTAAATTGCAGAGGAATACCTCCATAACCTGTAGTATAAATTAGTAGTCCACCTAACCATCGTAAATACCTGGTGCGAGAACGTTTGTATACAAATTAGAGATTACGTAGAGTATTCTATCTTTACGTAAACCTATTAGAGTAGTTTAAAATTAAGTATTTTGTTCCCTTGATTAATTATAAATAATTAAACTTAGTATAGAGATCGGTAATTAATTTAGTTAGATAAATAATCTAATTGCCTGCATTAAAACCGGTTATAATTGGAAAAAGACCGTCACAAGACCTCGCGTTTGTATACGTGCATTTCGCGTGTATTATTTCCCGGGAGTAAGACATCCTTGCTTCAGCGATCCAGAGTTACTAACGTATAAACACGATATCGATTTTCTCAAACGATTCGAGTTCATTGCGCTGGCGCCCCGACCAACAACGGTATCAAGGCTGACGCTCTCGCTACTATACGTGCAGGACCGTAACCTAAACTTTGCCTCTTAGGTAAGGAATAGATTAACAAGACCATCTTTTGTTCACAGAAGCGACGTCGCACCCAGTGACGCTAGGACCCGGACCGAGAAGTTCTCCTATACATTTTGTTAATTACCTTCTTATTTTATTTATTGTAAATATTTGGTTAATATACATTTTAAAAATGCTTTACGGTTTTTATTTAAGGTTACAGTGTTAAGCCCATCCAGTACTTATTACGAACCACACCCCGTTTATAAAATAAACCCGATTGAGCAAAGCCGAGGCAAAATAAAACCGCGTTGGGTTACCCAACCAGAAGGGCGCAATATAAATTTGACACCAAAATAGGGTGCAATACAGTTGGATATATACCCAAATTGGCGGACGACCTCTTGGACGATCCTTTACATGCCCCAATTCTTCAAATTTATGTGAAATTTTAGTGACCATCGATTTTGTAATTGGGTTGTCCGGGTACATATTATAGAAACTTTCACACACCTCATCTAATGTTCGCCTCATATTACCACATCCTCTCAAAATCCAAATTTCAATTCTTTGCCTTTCAGTTAAATGTCGAACCATTTTCTCACTTTTAATAATTAAATTGAACTTAAGATTGCTTAAGTAACTTACAATTTAACGTCAAAACAATTAAATGAATATGACACATGTCAAAGGCTATAATCGACACTCTTGATTTTGAGGGGATGTGATAATATGGAGTGAAAATGAATTGCATGGGATCTGTGAAGTTTTAAATCATACTTAAGAATTCGGATAATACAGTTACAAACTCGATAGTCCGTAAAGCTGAAAAACTGGAAAATTTAAAGAATCGTCCTAGAGGTCGTAGGGAAATGTCTGAAAATGCGCAAATATATGTATGAACTGTAATATTTTGTTGAATTTGCGAAAAAATTCTCACACTAAGCCTTTTTGAAAAGGCCCGATAATCCCTAGGACCTAAAACATCGAATACGTGCCGAAACTACAGCTATTATTCCAGAATCAATTCAGAACGTTCTTCTGAATTTCCAGTACATACTTCTTATGTGTCAAAAGTTCGTGGATTTCAAGTTCGAACACTTCCTTTAAATGTTGTTTTGTTACTTTTGTCGAACTAAATGTTCAGTTTTTAATGTTTTTCGATGTATTTTGTTGTAATAATAGTAATTCTGTTGCAAGAACAGCGCAATTTTGAGACTTGGATCTTTGAATTTTTAGAGTTACACCGCCTATCCAAATATGATGAGAAAACATATGGTTGCTATTTAAAAAAAGTTGCGATGACGTCATAGCTATTTTAAATATGGCGAAAAAAAAGTTTCCGATGAGTCAAAATGTGCGCATTAAAAAATAAAAATCGACGGGAATTTTTTCGGAAAATTATCACAGAAATTAATATTTCAAGTTTCCATATTAAATGACCGCACTGTATACATTAAGAGTTACTAAAACAAATTAATTATAATAAAATAAGTTTTTCTTCTTTTTTTATTCCCACACAAAACATACAACAAAATTGAAACCATAAACAATTCCAACACTAAAACACCCAACAAAAAACCCAGGACTGAAGAGGGGGATGATCCCCAAAATACCTACAGAAAGACACGTAAGTAAGCAAATAATTTATAAGCAAAAAAACAAAAAAAAATCAGTTTACATTTTCGTAGCCAACTCTTCGTCTATAATATAACGTAATTATTTATTAAATTTTATTTCAGTAAAATTAAAATAATTCAAAGGGAAACCGTGGATAGCATCTAAATAAAAATACATTGTGCGTTTTTTTTTCATATTCATTTTATACCTAACCTTAACATATATATTATCACTCTTTTAGAGCCAACAATGCAAACAACGGTGATATCCAACACCTCACAACAGAAAATTTTATTAAACATAAAGATTACTATCACTTATCATTAACGCGTTCCCACATCCAAATCCGCTAAAATTTAGCACGTAGTTTTCAATACTGTTAACTTAATTACGAAACGGCATTTTCTGTGCAGCCACCTTAATTGAAGTCACATTTTAATACCCTTTCTAGTTTGCATGCACAATACGTATCTCTACTGACCAGTGCGTATTAGGATAGATTCCTTAATCACATTAGTCCTACCGATAAGTAAATTATCCTATCCTGGTAGCTGGGCAAAGGACCTCACCTTAAATTAATTAAAATTGAAATTACCGAATAACAGAACCCTGAAATATTCGAGCTTTGTTTCCCATATTGTATTTTGATTAAAATAAAGCTGTCTGTTGTTAATCTAAATAAAAACGTAATTAAGACTTGTCCTTAATTTGTAGTCGTGTGTACGACGCTTTAGTACTCAGCAAATTTATTTTAAACGAGATTGCGTTTTATAGCCTTAAAGGGCTTTTAAAAATATATAAATGATGTAAATTACGGTTATGTTATCTTTTAATTCATATTTTGTCCTTTATATTTTGTTCCTTTGCGTATTTTTAAAGATAACCACAAATCGATGAGTAAATAAAATAATTTTGTTTGAACTAAAAATGAATTCAATTCGAAATTCCAATTACATTACTAGAACCTCTGTTTGAAATATGTTATTGCCTCCGACAAAATTTAAGATTGTTTTCCCACATTGGTCAGCCAATATTTTGATTTTATTGCCGACTTTTCCATTCCCAGCGAAGTATATTTTATTTCTAAGTTTTTACCTTCAGAAACCGCTGTTACATTTAAACTTAAACGATGGTGAAGAGAAAATTGTTTTATTATTTCTTTGTTGATTCTAAAAATAAATTATTTCAAATGCTTTTTTTTTTGTGATTTAAATCTGGAGTGTAATAGAAAGAGGAGGTTTTTTTTTGTTAGTTTATCGACTTAGTAGGCTTTTTCAATTACCTAATTACAAAGTTTTAACAAGTTTTGAAAGCAATTTCGTTGCTTTTTAAAAGATATTACTCTTTTAACTAAATTTTCCACGTGACGG
>JARFJB010000317.1:6430000-6520000 GCA_036346205.1 Vesta saturnalis | reverse complement strand
CGATACACAGATACACAGATACACAGATACACAGATCACAGATCACAGATACACAGATACACAGAATACACAGATACACGATACAGATACACAGATACACAGATACACAGATACAGATACACAGATCACAGATACACAGATACACAGATACACAGATACACAGATACACAGATACACAGATACACAGATACACAGATACACAGATACACAGATACACAGATACACAGATACACAGATACACAGATACACAGATACACAGATACACAGATACACAGATACACAGATACACAGATACACAGATAACAGATACACAGATACACAGATACAGATACAGATACACAGATACACAGATACACAGATACACAGATACACAGATACACAGATACACAGATACAGATACACAGATACACAGATACAGATACACAGATACACAGATACACAGATACACAGATACACAGATACACAGATACACAGATACACAGATACACAGATACACAGATAACGATACAGATACACAGATACACGATACACAGATACACAGATACAGATACAGATACACAGATACACAGATACACAGATACACAGATACACGATACACAGATACACAGATACAGAACACAGATACACAGATACACAGATACAAGATACACAGATACACAGATACAGACACGATACACAGATACATCAGATACACAGATACACAGATACACAGATACACAGATACGATACACAGATACACAGATACACAGATACACAGATACACAGGATACACAGATACACAGATACACATACAGATACACAGATACACAGATACACAGATACAGACACAGATACACAGATACACAGATAAACACAGATACACAGATACACAGATACACAGATACACAGATACACAGATACACAGATACACAGATACAGATACACAGATACACAGATACACGATACACAGATACACAGATACACAGATACAGATACACAGATACACAGATCACAGATACAGATACACAGATACACAGATACACAGATACACGATACACGGATACACAGATACACAGATACAGATACACAGATACACAGATACACAGATACACAGTACACACAGATAACAGATACACAGATATACAGATACACAGATACACAGATACAGAATACACAGATACACAATCACAGATCACAGATCACAGATGCACAGATCACAGATCACAGATACACAGATACAGATCACAGATACACAGATACACAGATACACAGATACACAGATACACAGATACACAGATACACAGATACACAGATACACAGATACACAGATACAGATACACGATACACAGATACACAGATACACAGATACACAGATACACAGATACAGATACACAGATACACAGATACACAGATACACAGATACACAGATACAACAGATACACAGATACACAGATACACAGATACACAGATACACAGATACACAGATACACAGATACACAGATACAAGATACACAGATACACAGATACACAGATACACAGATACACAGATACACAGATACACAGATACAGATACACAGATACACAGATACACAGATACAAGTACACAGATACACGATACACAGATACACAGATACACAGATACACAGATAACAGATACACAGACACACAGATACACAGATACACAGATACACAGATACACAGATACACAGGTACACAGATACAGAGATACACAGATACACAGATACACAGGTACACATAGATACACAGATACACAGATACACAGATACACAGATACAGATACAGACAGATACACAGATACACGATACAGATACACGATACACGATACACAGATACAGATACAGATACACAGATACACAGATACAGATCACAGATACACAGATACAGATACACAGATACAGATACACAGATACACAGATACACAGATACAGATACAGATACACAGATACACAGATACAGTACACAGATACAGATACACAGATACACAGATACAGATACACAGATACACAGATACACAGATACACAGATACAGATACAGATACACAGATACACGATACACAGATACACAGATACAGATACACAGATACACAGATACACAGATACACAGATACAGATACACAGATACAGATACACAGATACAGATACACAGATACACGATACACAGATACACAGATACACAGATACAATACACAGATACAGATACACGATACACAGATACACAGATACAGATACACAGATACACAGATACACAGATACAACAGATACACAGATACACAGATCACAGATACAGATACACAGATACACAGATACACAGATACACAGATACACAGATACACAGATACAAGAACAGATACACAGATACACAGATACACAGATACACAGATACACGATACACAGATACACAGATACACAGATACACAGATACACAGATACACAGATACAGATACACGACGATACACAGATACACAGAAAACAAAGAAAAAAAAAAATACAGTACACAGTACACAGATACACGATACAGATAACAGATACAAGATAACAGATACAAATACAGATACAAGATACACAGTACAAGATACAGATCACAGTACACAGATCACAGATCACAGATACACAGATACACAGTACACAATACACAATACACAGATACACAGATAACAGATACACAGATAAGATACACAGATACAGATACAGATAAGATACACAAAATACACAGATACACAGATACACGATACAAATACACAGATACACAGATACACAGTACACAGATACAATACAGATACAGATACAAGATACACAGATACACAGTACACAGATACACAGATACACAGATACAGATACACAGATACACAGATACACAGATACACAGATACACAGATACACAGATACACAGATACACAAAATACACAGATACACAGTACAGATACACAGATACACAGATACACAGATACACAGATACACAGATACACAGATACACAGATACACAGATACACAGATACACAGATACAGATACAAGATACACAGATACACAGATACACAGATACACAATACACGATACACAGATACAGATACAAAAAAAAGGAAAGGGACAAACAGGAACACAAAAATACACAATACAGAACAATACACAGATACACAGATACACAATACACAGATACACAGATACAGATACACAGAACAGATAACAGTAACAGATACACAGATACAAATCAAGATACGATCACAGATACACAGATCACAGATACACAGATACAGATACAACAGATACAGATACACAGATACAGATACAGATACACAGATACACAGATACAGATACAGATACACAGATAACAGTACACAGTACACAGATACACAGATACAGATACACAGATACACAGATACAGACACAGATACACAGTACAGATACACAGATACAGAGTACACAGATACAGATACACAGATACACGATACAAAGATACAGATACAGTAACAGATACACAGATACACAATACAAGATAACAGATCACAGATACAGATACATACACAGACAGTACAAGTACACGATACACAGATACACAGATACAGATACACACGATACACAGATACACAGATACACAGATACACAGATACACAGATACACAGATACACAGATACACAGATACAGATACAAGATACACAGATACACAGATACACAGATACAATACAGATACACAGATACACAGATACACAGATACACAGATACACAGATACAACAGATACACAGATACACAGATACACAGATACAATACACAGATACACAGATACACAGATACACAGATACAGATACACAGATACACGATACAGATACACAGATACACAGTAACAGATACAGATACACAGATACACAGATACACAGATACACAGATACACAGATACACAGATACACAGATACACAGATACACAGATACACAGATACACAGATACACAGATACACAGATACACAGATACACAGATACACAGATACACAGATACACAGATACAGATACAGATACACAGATACACAGATACACGATACACAGATACACAGATACAGATACACAGATACACAGATACACAGATACACAGATACAAGATACACAGATACACAGATACACAGATACACAGATACACAGATACACAGATACACAGATACACAGATACAGATACACAGATACACAGATACAAAACACAGATACGACAGTAACAGTACAGATACACAGATACACAGATACACAGATACCAGATAACAGATCACAGATACACAGATACACAGATACACAGATACACAGATACACAGATACAGATACAAAACAATACACAGATACACAGATACACGATACAGAACAGATACACAGATACAGATACACAGATACACAAACACAGATACACAGAACAGATACACAAACAAGAACAGATACACAGATACAGATACACAGATACAGATACTACAGATACAGATACAGATACACAGATACAGATAACAGATACAGATACAGATACACAGATACACAGATACACAGATACACGATACACAGATACACAGATACACAGATACAATACACAGATACACAGATACACAGATACACAGATACACAGATACACAGATACAAGATACAGATACACAGATACACATACAGATACAGATACAAGATACACAGATACAAATACAGATACACAATACACAGATACACACAGATACACAGATACAGATACCAAAATACACAGATACACAGATACACAGATACACAGATACAGATACACAGATACACAGATACACCAGATACAGATACAGAACACAGATACACAGATACACGATACACAGATACAAGATACACAGATACACAGATACAGATACACAGATATACAGATACATACACAGATACAAGATAAACACAGATACACAGATACACAGATACACAGATACACAGATACACAGAACAGATACACAGATACACAGATACACAGATACACAGATACAACAGATACACAGATACACAGATACAGATACACAGATACACAGATACACAGATACACAGATACACAGATACACAAACAGATACACAGTACACAGATACACAGATACACAGATACACAGATACACAGATACACAGATACACAGATACACAGATACACAATACACAGATAACAGAACAAGATACACAGATACACAGATACACAGATACACAGAACAATACACAGATACACAGATACAAACACAGATACACAATACACAGATACACAGATACAAAACAGATACACGTCCAGATACCGTACAAGATACACAGTAAACAGATACCAGATACACAGATACACAGATCACGTACAGATACACAGTACACAGATACAATACACAGATACACAGATACACAGATACACAGATACACAACACAGTACAGATACACAGATACACAGATACACAGATACACAGATACACAGATACACAGATACACAGATACACAGATACACAGATACAGATACACAGATACACAGATACACAGATACACAGATACACAGATACACAGATACACAGATACACAGATACAGATACACAGATACACAGATACACAGATACACAATACAGATACACAGATACACAGATACACAGATACACAGATACACAGATACAGAGACACAGATACACAGATACACAGATACACAGATACACAGATACACAGATACACAGATACACAGATACACAGATACACAGATACACAGATACACAGGTACACAGATACACAGATACACGGATACACGTATACACGGATACAGAGATAACACAGATAGAGATACACAGCTACACAGATACACAGATACACAGATACACAGATACACAGATACACAGATACACAGATACACAGGTACACAGATACACAGATACACAGGTACACAGATACACAGATACACAGATACACAGATACACAGATACACAGATACACAGATACACAGATACACAGATACACAGATACACAGATACACAGATACACAGATACACAGATACACAGATACACAGATACACAGGAACACATACACAGACACACAGATACACTGCTAGAAAAACAACAAAAAACAAGTTGCAGAAGCATAAATCACTTAAAAAAATGAGGTGCACACTGCTCCGGGTAGAACTGTTGTTACCGTCGAAAATGAAATTAACACGGAAAGTAATAGATAATTAATGTGCACCGGACTAGCTCGGTGTAACAAAGGTCCGTGGGCTTGGTTTTGAATTTAAAAGTACTGAATGTGGTTAGTTGTATAGTCAAAAGTCGCAAATAAGAGTGTGTCGCAATTGGAATAAAGTTAAGTAATGGACGCCAGACTGGTATTAAAACAAAGTCGGTAATAGTAAAACTGGGCACACGTAGATAGATCAGCCTAAACCAGTCAAAAGGGGTCACTTACCTTTACTCTGGCTACCTCCAGGTGCACTTAGGGGACGCTCGGAACTTTAGCTATATAACAAAACTCAAAATATCCACACGCTCAAATACTAAGGAAGCGTGCACGAAAATCAGCTGTTGGGGTTCAATGGCCTTATTTAAGTTAATTTTACATTTCGTTACCTCCAACGTTTGTAAACAAAACACACTCACACAAAACAAAAATAAACAACGCTAAAAGTTCGCTTAATTATTACAAATTCAAATTCAAATACTAATCATCTCAAAAACTCTGTCATCAATTGAACTTAAAATAAAATAACAAACATAAACTGAACAAACGTCATTCAGAATTCTTTAATTTGTTATGTTAAACAAAAAAAATTTTTAATGAAAGAACTACATGAAATTAAATACGTCAATTTTTGGAAATTACCTCTGGTCACTCTCAAAACAAATAAATAAAATTTTAAATCAAAATTAGTTTTTAATTAAATCTTTTAGTCTTAATTTTTTTAATCAACAGTTTTCGTAAATTATTGCTTTCGCTGGTCGGGAGGAGATCACAAATAACGCTATTAAATCCAAGTAGTTGTTGGCCTATTGTATAAACATCAGTAAAATAAAAAAAAAACACATCAACGATACATATGTTAACACCAATTTATGCTCGGTTATCCTAAAATTTATAATAGAGGAGAATGTACTACCCCTCTTTCCCAATTGGTCTAACTTGCAAGTTCACCCTTTGCCTAAAATTTTTAAAATAAGGTTATCTAGATACGGTTGAAATTCCAAACATTTACGTAGCCAAATGGTCGATAAAAATTTAATTTAGAATGCGAAATTTTTATAAACATAAACCTGTAGCACATTTAATTAAACATTTAAAAAAATTACAAAAGAAACCCAAATAAAGGTAGTTCGTCAACCTTAAATTAAAATAACGTAACTGCATCAACACTTCAACTAAAGACGATAACGTTTATTCTCTTCATCGTCAAACAATTTCACCAAAATGCAAACAATCGTATGATACCACAATCACAATAAACGTAGAATGTTATAAATTACCTTCTGCAAAATTCTTGAATACTTCCCCTCCAGGTGACAGCGGAAGCAATCTGGACGTGAACGCCTTCAGGAGACTTGCATATTGATTTCCAAACGACAAACCAATGTAGCAATTTCCAAATAACTTCGACAACGTTACATTTTATTGACTGTTCTGGAAGTTGTATAGCTTACGTTCACAAAAAAAAATTATTACGGTAGCTTTATATGCAGGTCTCTTTATGATTTAAAATGCTATTTACACAAGTACATGCAGTGAGATCTTCGTCTGTTTCGGCTGAATGTTAGGACTGTTAAAAAACGGTGTGCCTTTACAATAATTTTTATTCGGGAATGCTAATCCGCGTATTTGCGTTCAATATTTCACTAATAAAACGCACTTAACAAAACACATCCTTTATGAAATGTGCGTTAGCTGACATTAAGTGTCGGAAACTTCACAAGAAACAAGCGGGTGGAATGAAATTCAATATTTCCACCTGAAGGGTGCTCTAGGTTGATCCCAACCGGTACGATATGTCGGACCTTCCAGGTTATTCGAAAGCGCACCCCCACCAATAACTCACATCCTTCATAACCGAGAGTCAGGTCAAGAATCTCCACTCAATTAACCGCGAAAAAACTGCCTCTTATCCCTATCAACACTATTGCACCATATTTCTCAACAAACTTTCGCACGAAAAAATGTTATTGTTGCATCCTATTTCCAACTCGCCTAAGTACAAATTGTAGTCCAAAGAATTATTACATTAACAGCAAAAATGATTAATTAACACCAACGGACTGAAGTACTGTATCCGGGCAGAAATACGGCGTCAATCTCTAAAACGCAATAAGAAGATTTTAATTCGAAAACCACAATAAAGCTCAGGGAAATCTATCAGTACAATATTTCAGTCTTACTTTTACTTTATGAACACAAAAAACAACAAGTATCGTTAGCGTGAAAGCGAGAATTGAGTAAATAGAGAAAAACAAGAAAAAGATACGTGATATATATATATATATATATATATATATATATATATATATATATATATACAGGGCGTTCAAACACATATTACACTCTCCTTAAAACGTTGGTAAGCAAACATGTACAAGCTCGCATGTAGAAGCTATAAGTGTATACAGCTGCTGCATTATGCGAAAAGTCATTCAGAAACGAAAGAACAATATACTCTATAATTACTCAAAGCATCTTTCAATAGCTGGAGGAACATTTTCCCATTCTGTAATAGTTTATAGGTTTAGAGCATGGAAATAAATAATAAACGCTCGATTACTGTTATCATTTAGTGAATTGTTTTCAAGGGCTCCGCCATGTAATAAAGAAAAACACAAACTTACCAAAAAAAAACTAAATAAATCAAGGTCCTAGTTATGAAGCCAACAGTAATTATGGAAGTTTTAAGCATATAAACAGTAACGTAAAGGGACATGAAGATTGAAGAAGCTTACCTCTAAGTGAAGTGGAAGGTGACTAATTTTGGAGAAAACTTGTATCCGTGTTAAACGAGAGAGTAAAAACTATTATTAGTAATACGAAGTAAGTTTTGTAAGAAGTACCGGACAAATTCTAGTACAGCCCGCTTCCTCAATTAGTAAACTTAATAGACGCTAACTATACCAAATTGCATCAACCCAATAGACTCAAACGACCTTTTAAATTCTCTTCTTGACCAATTAGAATTTTTTTTCTTTTTAACAAATCACACTTAATACATAATTCAAGTGATATTGTACTCGTCGTTACCACGCCCAACATTTATAACACTAAATACGTTAATTGTAAAATTGTGTACTCGGTCAATTTAAGACAACAGCATCCTAAAACATTCGGTTGGTTGAGAGGTAAACTAATTAAAAGCCACTTTTCCCCGAAGCTGTTACTTTTCAAATAAAAAATTCAATAACACCACAAATGTACCCATAGGTATAGAGTGTTTCTTACGTAAACTTCTTAAAACGCAAAATAATCTGCACAAAATTCAAAAATGGTAGAATAAAGTACAAAGATGATTAAAAAATAATCCAAAAATTACGCATAGTAACTAAGACCGTGACAGTACGAAGAGAAAGCGTGAGCATATATTCGTGGAGCAGCAGACTATCACCAATTTTAGCTAAGGAAGAGATGAACCCAACCGAAACGTTGATGCGAATGGGTCGAGACCGAGACCAAAAATCACCTCGGAACAACGAGTGTGAACCAAGTCAGTATAGAAGCGTTCCAAAGCTGTATAGAACAAAAATCTGCAAAACGTCAACACGAGAGAATTCAACGGATCGTAGTAGGTGACTTTTGCTACTTATCCGCTAGGTGAGTTTGACGTCTGTTATAATAGGATCACAAACCACAACGATTTGTGGTTTGACGGCGAGTCTTCAATTAATTTCAACAATAAGCTGAAGCCTTTCTGATTATCATCGTTACCTGTGGCAAAACTTGCTATGTCGAAACAAGGACTACTGATTTCTTCACAATCGACATAAAATTAATGCACAATATTATTGTGAAGTGCTGGACACCGAAAAATTATCATCTCGAAGAAAAGGGAAGAAATAATGCACCTGATGTGCCAATTTCTGCACAATACCAGACGTTACGCGAGTAATACCGCCGTGCAAATACTAAATGAACTTTGAATCGGAACCGTTGGATTATCTACCCTTTATTCCAAACTTGTGACCCTGCGATTACTATCTTTATAAACCCCTTGAAGAAACGCTTGGAGACCAGCGTTGCAGTAATAACGAATCTGTGCTAATAAAATAGAAAAAGAAGTATTTCTACGATGGGCGAGTATGTAGAAAAATAATAAATTTGTAAACTTAGACAATAAAATTGAAAATTCTAAAATTGGGTCCCGTTTATGTTTGAACTGCCCTTGTATTATTTACTAAACAAATATTTTTTTGCACTCGTGGGAATAAAAGTTTGTTTATTTGACCACAAAGAGTAAAATATAGTTTTATTCTTAAGGGAAACATGATTATTTAAAGTTGAAATTGTGAACATACTAATATATCATCAACATAACGAAACCAAAATACAATTTTATCAGAAACATTTAATTCCAGAATTCGATCTTCTAAATTATCCATCAAGACATAAGAATGTAAAACACAGAGATTAATTATTCTTATACTTCATTCAACATTATTATTAATTAAAAAAATTAATAAACGTAACATCCTTGAGGAGGTATTGTAGGGAACTATTGGTAACATCAGAACTTACAAGTATATTATGTAGTAATACTTTTATGTTTTGTTAGTTTTTAATTAGTTTTAAAAAATTCTTAGTAAACTGTTTTGATTTCTACTTACCACATTCGACTTGTGGAATTTTAAGTCACCGTATAGTTTTTTAAACTTTGTCTCACATCTTTTTCAAATTTTGTTATAGGATCTTTATTTAAAATGTCTAAACTTTTGTTAATAATACATTTATTAACTTTCTGCATATAATTATCTTTTGAAATAATTAATAGTGTTGTCTTGATTTAATTTAACAGAAATCAGATTATTTTTGTTAACTTTATTCTTAACCGATTTTAGGGAATAACTGTAAGATTTGCTGTTGGCTTTGTCCTTTTTCAAAGAAAACTCTTTAAGCAACTTAGGAATTTGGCATAATTACTATCATCATTTCTAAGATGTGTAATTATGGAATTCTATGAAGTAAGGTTAAAAACATTTAGATTTAAGTTCTTTATTACTTACTTTATTACTTATTCTCGGAACTTGAATAAACAAACAGAATATTGCACAATCTAAATATAGGGCGAATTTCAATCCATGATTGTTTTCCAATTTAACCCTCAATCTGGTCGTTATCTTCCCGTATAGGATCAAAATTGAGTAGAACAGTCAGTATGTTAATCATAACATGTGAAATAATAGTGGTGCATCTGATAAAAGCTAGATAAAGGTCTGCGTCAGTGCAAAAATGGCATATACATCTCTGAACTGAAATACCACCTTTTGCTTGGTGCATTGTACCCGCTCGTTCCCACTCAATATCCCAAAGTGATGATTCCTAATCCGTATGCGAGTCACGACATAACAGTGACAAAGTTTAATGCTCCAACAAAAACTTGATTAATGGCGACGTTTTTCTGGAGGTGGCTTGAAACTTGTACATGTTTCACTATCTAAGATTAATCTCGATAAATTCAATTAATCGTATTGATGTTTAGAAATTCCAAAAACAATTTAACAACTGTTATCCCTTATGTGCATTCATGGTATACAGTATAAATGTAATTATATCGTTAACAAAATAATTTGAATTCGAAAATAAAAACAAAATTCCTACCATAAACTAACGAGCTTAATGCAGTTTGAAGTAAACACGTATGAAACTGACACATAATCCGTAATACGTTAAATATTATTTACACCAGCTGCATTGCATTATACCGTTAAAGATATTGACGTGAAAACTATTTGAGGAACTGGAGTGTATACGTATATGTATGTATACATACATACAATCTATATGTTATACATATATAGTGAAGCTGCAAATGACATACAACGAATACCTGTAGGGCACTATCAATATAACCCTTCACTCTAGAATCTCTGCCGATGTCATAAAATACGTCGATGATGGTTCTCAAAGTCCATTAGCTATAAGATATATCAAATACTTTTGTCTTTCTTGTCGCCTTTATGGATTTGCGATACGTGTGTTATAGATATTAAACTTTAGAAGAAGGAAAAGAAAGGGCAAACTGCTATAAGCGCTTGAAATGATAATAAAAGTTAATGTCTATCATAGTCATAATCTCAGCATAATATTACTTAAAATTTTTAGTACCTTGTCAATGAGTACATTAAATTTTTTCCCCGATACTAAAATATAAAGATTAAAATTGCAATTGCTCCGTAGTGCTTTAAAGTATGCAATAAGTTTTAGGATCAAGCTGAATTTTTTGCTAGATTAAATTAAATTTTTATTAAAATACAAGGTTATTTTGGAGGTACTCAAGTCTGTTTTTCGTGAAAATTGCAATAAGTAATTGTAATTATCCATTTGGTAACAAGTGGAGGTTTTAACATGTGTTTAACTATGGAGTGCCCAGTTTATTTAATACTATGTTATTGCAAACGATATGAAACACCATTATTCTTATGTGAAATTTGCATTGCTTTAAAATAATTGAGTTGGAAAGATTCACAAAGTTAAATATTTTGATCAGAGAGAAGGTTACATAACTTAATTCCTTATTGTAAATAAAACTAAAAAAAGTAAAACTTGTAAGGTCATTCTGACACATCATGTTTATGTAGTATTTTGATAACGTATGGAACATATTTTGAATGTGAATGAAGTGAGTTTGCACGACAAAAAAATTTTATTTGTGTGTGTAGAATACAAATTTGTGTAAATGATACGCCGCTGGAGTTTAATGAAGCATTAGTTATCTTATGAAAGGATATTTGAATATTGTAGAAAGATTTTTATGTTGAAAGCATTAAGTTTGGTTGTAAAATAATGTTTTGAGAAAATTGTTACTGAGACGACATTGGTAAGACTGCCGCTGTTCATTTGCTATTGTGTATAAGGGAATTTGGATTAAGGAAATGATTGTAGACGTATGAATGAGTGAGTTTATGATATATTGATGTATTAATGTGCAGTAGGAAATATGTATGCATCTTTTTGCTTGTAGAAATTTTGTAATGTTGTGCAATAGGAAAATTTAATGCCTGCTCAAGAATGAAGTTGTTAGAATGTGATGGAATGTGTTGAATTGTACGAAAATAGGGATCGGCCACATGTGAAATTTTCATAAAAAGTTGAGATATGATCTGGATAACGTACAGAGTGAATGTAATTGCAATTAATGATTTTTTCGGAGAGTTTTGAGTGAATTTAAAAGTAAATTCAAGATGGCTACGTTCTTCTTACTTTGCGTAACGGGTTGGTTCCGTTTCAGGATTCCACTCGGTAAAGAAATCCACTAAATACACGATTGTAATAGATGGATGGTAGTTTTAGCGCGAGAATGTTTGATAGAGTGTAAAGAGTGTTTCGGTGGTGGCACGTAAAGGTTGCCCTCAACGAGCACCAATACAAGAATTTTAACTCGCTTAAAAATGTTATTTATTTAAAATAATTATAATTTACGGTGTGATTATTTTATTGTATAAGAACACTCCTGGACGGGTTGCGGACAGCTGTTGTTCGCTCCCTGGGTTGGTAAAGGATTCGGGCGCCAACCAAAGATTAAATAATGTCCAGGGTCTTTGGGTCAAATCCTGAACGTGTGCGGTTTCCAAACGGCTTCTCCAGGTGCTACAGTGAAGGAAAAATTCAGGGTCTTATCCTGTGATAGAAGATTTACCTAAAATAGCGTTAATTCGGACGAACGGTGGATACTGAAGTTGACAAAGATCACAGGTTCCCTTGACAAACAAAATCCTTCACCATTGACTGATAGGGAACTGAATGATTCTTAATAAATACGAACTCTCTTAATTGATTTAAATTTCAACGGTTATAGTTTAATTATGAGCGGTGGTTAGTATCAAAGCAACTTTTACTACTTGTATTACAACAAATTGAATACGTACCTATAGAGCGAGTATCTATTAACTTTAATTACATTAATCAATTTAAACTACGCTTTACCGCATACTCATTAACCCAATGCAGCTTCGTCTGTGAAATATCAGTGAGAACGAAAAGATAAAGATTCGGCCGTCTCACTTGCCTATATAGAATACGAAATATTAACGGCGGGACGGTTGGAAATTACCAGGTTTCCTATGATGAGGCAGCAGCGTCACAGGTTGTTTTAATTAATATTAAATCAATTAATAATTTAATACTTATTTTGTCATTCCCAAATTATTAGTCATTAAAAAACAGTTCGGCTGATATATAATTTTTGCCATTCTCTACTAAAAAATACTTATTCTACAGAATGTTTCAATTAATAATTACGTACACTTTTGTCTAGTTATAACTTAAAATTTACAGAAGTCGGTTGCTTCTTGCTCATGTGTTAGTGGTCGGAATGTATGATCAAAATAGTTTCTTTTATACAATGGGAACAATATTACGATTTCCAATGTTTACCTGGTTCATGCCCTAGAAATGATTGCAGGTTTAAGTTTAATTATTTATACCGTGCTATTTAACAATGCAGTTTTCCAAGAAATCAATTAATTTACAAGAACGGTGTTAATTATTAATTATTTTATTAATTTGAGAATCTCTTAATTCTATTTTTGAACAGTTTGGTGTATTTATCTCTAACCAATGTGAGGATAACAGGTTTTGAGTGTAATTTTTCCATTCACAAGATGCAGTTTAATACAAACTACATTATTATTTATCAAGTTTTAATTTCGGAATAATTTCGTGAATACTTAATTAATTGACGGACTTAATTACGATTTTTGTTAGCAGAGCAATAAGGGAAAAAACTAATCTTCACACTCCTCGCTTACTTTAAAAAAATTATAAAAAAAGTGGATTACTTCCATAAAACGGTCTTAAATCTAAAAAAATAATTGAAACTAAAATTCTTTCTGACAAAAAAAATAAAACTACTTTATCCAATCCTAATTTAACGGCTTTAAAAAAACTGACATCCTTTCTAGGAAAAAATAAAACTAATTGTCCTACCATTAAATCAGTAAAAGTTAGATGTAATGGTTCTTCTGCGGAACAAATGAAATAAAATTAATTTGCCTAAATCTGAAAACGAAGAAAAACAGTAGATATGCTATACCGATCCTAATCCACTTTTCTACTATACCTTTTCCACGACTATTTTTGCTCAAGGTCAACTCACGTACACATTCGCTACGCCCAAGTACATGGTTTTTCAAGGTCATCATACACATTGTCTGCATCAAAGTATATTCCTCAAGATCACTTTTGTAACTAGATTTGTCACCAGATTTGGAAAAAGTCACCAGAAAAGTCACTAGATTTCAAGGTTGGTAACATTGCTTCAAGGTCACCGCAGGCCACGTGGCAGGTTGGTAACACTGTCTATTCAAAGTCACCGCAGACCACGTGGTAGGAAAGGTTGGTAACCCTGTCTCTTCAAGACCCCGCTTCAAGGACATTGCTTTTCTTCAAGGTCATCCACGCCCCCCAATTCCAGGAAGTTCATTGACCTCTGTCTCAAGCCCTGTTGTCTATGTATGTTTCAAGATCATCAAGCAATTCTTGAAAGTTTACTTTGGTCACGCCCCCCAGTGCACTCAAGTGGTTCACCAAAACAGGTAGCCGTTTCCTAAAAACAGGTAGCTCTTTCCTAAAACAAGGGGTCCGTTTCCCAAAACAGATAGCTGTTTCGCAACACAGGTAACCGTTTCCCCCCATTTCAAGGTCACACCTATGAGAAAAGAACAAAGGCGATTCATTGTTCTGTCATGATTCCTAAAAATAGATTGTTATCCAGCTATCCTAACCACTTCAGGCTCAATTCTAGGAGATCAAAAACAAAGGGGGTCCATTGTTCAGACCGACGCTTCAAAGTCTATGCTTAAAATTTTCAAGATCACACCTTTGATAAAAGAACAAAGGCGATCCATTGTTTTGACTGAGTCATAATTTGTAAAAATAGATTGTTATCTAAATCTAAAAAATCAATTTTCAAGAACAACGGCTATCCATTGTTCAAGCCGATGCTTACAATTTTCAAGGTCACACCTCTGAGAAGAGAACAAAGGCGATCCATTGTTCCCTCATAATTTCTAAACATAGATTGTTATCTAGATACCCCCTTCTCAATTCTGAGTAATCAATTTTCAAGAACGAAGGGGGTCCATTGTTCAGACCGACGCTTCATAGTCTATGCTTATAATTTTCAAGGTCACACCTCTGATAAAAGAACAAAGGCGATTCATTGTTTTGGATGAGTCATAATTTCTAAAAATAGATTGTTATCTGGCTACCCCCAACCCAATTCTGAGAAATCAACTTTCAAGAACAAAGGAGATTCCATTGTTCAGACTGATGCTTCAAGGTCATCTAACAAGTAAAATATTGTTTATAAAACTTATAATTTATTAACCACAATATTTATCTATATATATACAGATAAAAAATCGATTTAAGTAAATATACATATTATGGGAAGTTTGATGTAACGTCACTTAACATTTTGTAATACCTGTGCTGGATCATATCTATTTTATTTATTATTTGTTTCTCAGATTCAATTCCCTTAAACTGATTTTCGTTTAATGTGGTCCACAACACATCATCATCTTTCCTAATAGGTATTTTCATCGCTTCATTATATTGTATACTAGCCATACATTCAGCTTTCCTTAAAGCCTTCATATCAGGATCTGTGATCCTTTTACTTTGAGAGATTGTTCGAGACTTATTACAAACCCCCGTCTCTTAAACTTATAAGCAAAAACACAAATTAAAATCTTTTTCAGTTCCGTAAACCCAAATTTCAAGGTCAATCCCGAGAAATATATTTTCAAGGTTAAATGTGATTCGAACTTATCCGACCTTACCCGATCTTATCTCTATATAAGTAGATAAAGAACAGTCCCACGTCAGTCGATACATTGCAATGGTCATAACAAAAAATTACCTAAAGTGAACAGCGAGTATTATTACATAATCGCCAGTGTGCGCGTCATATTTTATACATTACAATCGTGACTAGAAGTTTTATTCTAAACCGTTGTGAAGAGCAATTTGTTAAAAGTTCATTATTACTTGTGTGCTTTATATTGTTAACTATAAGTATGCCAAGTAGTAGTGAGATAGTTAATTTACCTTGAGATCTAGTTACTTTTCTGGTGACTTTTTCCACATCTGGTGACAAATCTAGTGACAAAAGTGACCTTCAGGAATATACCTTGATGCAGGCAATGTGTATGATGACCTTGAAAAACCATGTACTTGGACGTAGCGAATGTGTACGTCAGTTGACCTTGAGAAAAAATAATCGTAGAAAAGTGGATTAGGATCGGTATAACATATCTACTAAAAACGATACCCAAAATTACATTTTGAATGACTATAAATTTAATATCGATGCCGGACGCACTTCTGTGTGATTTTGACGGCATGTGAATGGAAATGATGTTATATGACACTTACAGCTTGCTCCAGATCGGAAATTTATTGTGATTATCTGTTATCGTCTCCTTCTGGATTTTGCTTCTCGGTGAACGGTTGATATCTATAACAAACATTATCGGTTCTGCCTTACAACTAATTATGTCATTATACTAAATATATCCAACGATGGGATTAGAGACGGTAAGGATAAAAGGTAGGTAAAAGGCTCGCTAAGTGCAAGGACGGATCCTTGAGGTCAAAGTACTTTGGCGGACGGTCGGATTAAGTACTTTTCCTGCTACACTCCCTTAAAACTAAATTTAAAAATAACGGTTTGAAGGACGGTAAGGATACGGGTAAGTGAAACGAACATGGATCACCCATATGGATGACACCATGCTTCGCTAAGTGCAAGGGCCTAAAAATTTCGGTGCAAGTTTGGTGGCAATACCTAACGGTGCATTGGAAAGCGGATGTTGTTTGTGTAGCACTAGGCTACCTACGGTCGGTCTGCTCTCTCATCTTCTTAGGTTATAGTGTTTTGCCTGTGAATGAAATGATTTAGATAAATTCTTACGGACTAATTTAAATATTTCCTGAAGCCGTTCTAAATGGGCGTTATATTTAATTATATGCTTTCATTTTTCCGGATGTATGCGTTAGGAAATTTTAATTCACGGCCAAAATTTAAAAATGCAGGACAAAATCCTGTACTGCGAATGTAAACTCATTAATATATTTGTCCCAAAGTCGGTGATTATTCTCACAAAATTGAACAATCATGGTTTTTAATGTTCGGTTCATACGCTCTAAGAGGTTCGCTTGGGGCGTATAAATAGGAGTAAAACGGTGAATAATTCCCAAGTCTGACAGTAATTTTTTAAATACTCTACTATCGTACTGAGTTCCATTAGCGGTGTGCCAAATTTCATTATTACTTCGTCATATAAGGCTTGGCTTAAAATAGCGACGGTTGGTTTTCGGGTTGCTTTCGCGCAGACACACTTTGTGAATCTGTCTTGAAATACAACTAAATATTGGTGACCTTGTATTGAACGGGGTAATGGAACTACTAAATCGATGCTTATGATATCCCACGGTGCACAATTTGGTTACAGATTCATTTTACCTTTTTTTTTATCTTTTACCATTCTGCGCCAATAATAGAAATTTAAAATTCGGTTTGTCGTTTTTGTGATGCCTAAGTGCCCAGCGGTTAATATATCATGATTTTATTTAATAATTTGAAATCGGTCTGCGATTGGAATGCGTAATTTCCAATAATATTTCATAATTATCTCATCATTTTCCGCCGACAGTGGATTTCGAGATAATGCATCAGCTACTTTATTGAGCGCTCCTTTTCGGTATTTAATTACATAGTCATGTTGCTGTAAATACAGCCCCCAGCTGGCCAAGCGGCCAGAAGGTGATTTTGTTGAGTTCAGCCACTTGAGTGACTGATGATCGGTTAGAACTGCAAAACGGTAGCCCTCTAGATAGGATTTACATTTTTTAATAGACCATACGATGCTACGACACGCTTTTTCGGTAACGTTGTAACTTTTTCTACTAGATTTAACGTTTTGCTAGCATAAGCGGAACTCTTTCGCTATTATTTGTTCAAAAGCCTATTTCAGATGTGTCGGTTTGTAAAATAAAAGGATAATTAAAGTTGGGACATATTAGAATCGGTGCATTTGTAAGGGCGGTTTTTAGTTGATTAAAAGCGGTTTCTTGTTCGTCTTTCCAGTGCCATCGCCCTTTTTTATGTAATGGTTTTGTTAACAGGGCTACTATTTTTGAAAAATTTTCGACAAAACGTCGAAACCTCGAACAGACACCTCGGTACTGTCGCAGTGTTTTTATATTGTGCGGTCGTGCCATTAGTTGTATAGCAGCAATTTTATCGGCGTAGGTTTGTATTCCCCTATTGCTAACTACATGTTCTAAATATTTTAGAGAATTGTGACAGAACTCAAACTTTGCGGCGTTGATTTTTAAATGTACTAATCGCAAACGTCGGAAAAACTTCTCTTAAGTTATTTAGATGCTCAGAGAAGGTTTCTCCTACAATGATTATATCGTCTGGGTACGCAAAAGCAAGCGGTTCGAGCTCAGACCCGATTATGCGATCTAGAAATCGTTGAAAAGAAACAGGGAGAGAGTGTAAAACAAAAGGCATAACTCTGAAACTAAACAGTTCCCTTGTCGGTACGGTAAAAGCAGTAATTGCTTTTGACGGTTCAGTTAACGGTGTTTGCCAGTATCCATCTTTTAATTCGATACTGGATATGCGCTTGGCTCGACGTAACTTATATAGGATAAGGTTTATAAACGGAAGAGGGTACGCATCTTTAATAGAAATTTCATTGATTGTTCTGAAATCAATACAAAATCCCGGTTTTCTTTACTAAAACTACGGGAGACGAATATGAACTATCTGACGGTTCAACAATACCTAGTATTCGATCTAATTCAGCATTCATTAAACTTTGAATTTTTGGGTTTAATGATCGGTATTTTTGTTTTATCGATGTGTGATCCGTTAAGCGGATTTCATGTTCAATTAAATTGATAGTGCCTTGTATTGTTTGGAATTGAGCTAATTCGGTCTCTAAAACGAACTTTATGGGTAAGTCCGGTTTCAGTTAAAGGAGCTTAAAGCAGAGCACTGAATAAAAGAAGCTGATGTGGTTTCACGTTCCACTCGAGGTACAATTTTATTTTCTGAAAACAAATTTTCTGACTTTATATTCAAGTGAAAATTAAATTTGAATAAAATATCCATTCCTAATAAAACTTCATACCACAAAGGTGGAACATGATGGGCTAGATGACGAACTTTGGTAACTATAATTTTAAACTCAGTATAGGAAGCTTGCCTAATTTCTACGGTTTGGCTATTTATTTCGGTAGCCTCTATTTAGGTAATTGTGTACCTTGGGATAACACATTAGCTACTGTATCACTTATAAATGTAATTGTTAAACCGGTGTCATGCAATAAAATTCTTATTTTCCAATTGGACATTTATAAACGGATAGAGATCAAAGCGAGCTTGTTGTTTAGTTTGTGAATTAATCTTTGAAGTCTCGCCCCTTTTTATTGAAGCTTCGCACAGCGGTTTTTTGAATTTGAACACGGACAATTTCTTGACATGATACCTAGTTTCCCACAGCGGGAGCAAAACAAAACGGGTTTATTACGGCAATGTGATCGGAGATGGCCAAAACTGTTGCATTTCCAACACTTTATTTCGTTATCTTGAGCTAAATTATTTCGAGAGAAATAACATTTTTACTAGCCTTGAGATTTGAAAATACAAGTACAAGGCAGGAGCGAATCATAAACGATCACGCTGCTGCTATTTCATCCTTCTAATATAAATTTATTAAAAACTGTCAAAATGCGTTTGAAATAGGAAACCACGCATGTATGGATGAAATGTTAGTTCCTGTTAGAGGAAAGTGTCCCAAATAAACCGCGAAAACGTGGACTAAAAATTTTATACTTTACTAACGCGCATACTTCTTATTTGCGCAATGCCTGTTTATACTTTGGTAAAGACAGCGACGGATTTTCTTTGTCTGATGAAGAAAGAAAACTTAGTAAGCCTACACAAAGTGTAAACCGTCTCTGCAAACCTATTGCAAAATGAGAACTGAATGTCTCTCCTATAACTCGATCTCCTCATTAGGAGATTGGAAAAAATGAAACTGATCTACGTTGGAACAATGACAGCAAACAAAATGGAGATTGCAGTTGAACTCCATGAAGATAAGGAAAGAATCATGGGATCCAGCTTATATGAATTTACACCTGATGTAAATCCAAGAAAAACTGTAGATTTGGTTTCATCAATGGAGAATTCAAAATTCACGGATCAGGTCAACAATATACCTGAAATCGTCAGCTTTTACAATTCGACTAAATCGGACGTGGACAATTTGGATAAAATAATTGCTAATTACCCCCAAATAGACGATCAAAGCAATGGGACTAACGATATTTTATAACATAATTGCTGTAAGTCTAGTAAATTCTGGGATCATCTATGCCACTTTTGAAGAGACACCAATGATGGAATGTTTCGATTTTATCCACACACTTGCAAACATCCTCACAAAGAAACAGGTTGAACGCAGAACATTCATTCGAAACCTTCCTGATTGCCTCAAATAATCACCAAGGAGATCCTGGGAGAAGTACGAGCTTCCCCAGTTAGCAAGGAAGTATCAGACAGACTCCCCAATAGAAAAACTTGCAGTTATTGTTCTTATGAGGAAAGACAAACCGCCTATAAATGCATAATCCATGCTGTTTAGAATGCTCGAAAAAAATCTGCAATGATTGTGCCCCTACTGTTTGATAAAATTATGTTTTTGTTCTATATGGTGTTCTATGATGATTTATGATGATGTTCTATATGATCATTTGGTTTATTTTGTTCTATATGAGTTTTTTTTTGTTTTTTTGATCTACTCTTGTCTGAATGTTATAATTAGGTTATAATAAACTAGAAAAAAATTGTACATTATTTTGTAAAAAAGTAAAAATACATTATAATATACAAAAGGTATTGTTTGTTTATTCAATAAATATACTGAACAACTCAGTTTACGAGCGCCACGTCTCAGAGACGTGTGTTATCCATAGTGTATTATTTCAACATCTTTCCAGTCGAGCGTTAAGAGCTACATTATAAAAAGCTCAAATTGTGCGGTCATAAAGGACCTTATAACTACATATATTTATTTTAATAACTATAAATAGGTTTTAACTTCATTGTTTCTTATTTCTAGGTTTTACTATTTTTTTTATAATAAAACAAAAAGGGGTCTTTATAACATTCTTTAAGGTAATAGAGTAATCACTGTCTTGCCATAACGGAATATGTATTTTATTAACTAAAAATTACGACGTATGTTTACTGACAAATTAACCAACGGAGCTATATGTCAAAGATTTTGTACATTTGTAACGGTCTAATTTTTATTTAACAATAAAATTTCAGTATATTCATAAATAGTAAACTTTTTAAAAATAATTATTTTAAGTCACATTTAGCATAATAGATGTCTTCAGTGATATCAATTTTGAATTCCAATTCAATAGCCTGACCCCTAGGCCAAATTTTATCATTGCTAGGTACTTTTGAGCATTTTTTTGGTTCCATTCTATTATCAACAATTTTTCTTCTTTTTAAAAATTCGTGCCGTGTGGTGTACTTGAAGCGTAAATTCTGGTTAAATCTCGTGCATTCACATATAAAAAATAATTGAATACAGGCTTATATTAATTAGTTTAGTAATTACCTGCCTGTACAATTATATTTCGGAAGTTCCGGATAATACTTGGCACGTTTCCTGTCTGGCCGCCAGTCAACTCGGGTAAAAGTCTATCCCTCTATCCATCCTCCTAAGTGTTCCTGAGTGCTTTAGCACGATAGGCCTTATTTAGCCTGTTCAGGTCCACAATCATAAAAAAACCAACTGCTCAAATTGGTTCCTGTTTCATTAATGTATTTTAGGCCACAATTAAGAGTCACGGTTCACGACTCTTGCTTCTACAAATAATAATTTAATTATTACATCAAGGAATACAAATTCAATTTACGACCGACAAATCCAGACGGAACCCCTTACTACAAGGTGTGCGATTGGTAACTAATATAACAACAACCCATCTTCTCTGGTCTGCGACTCGATTCTACCTTTACCGTTCTGTTCTTTGTAGGAACGAACAGGTCAGATCAGTATCATTTATAATTTATTGTTACGATTAAAACCATTGCGCAAGTCATAGCTTGTGGATTGTGTTGGATTGCTGGAATTTAATATCACTATTCACGTTGTTAAATTAAACATTGAGGTTACGTACCTTTTCGTTTTATATAGATAATATTGGTTAACTTAACGATTTAATCATAAAATTTCACTGATCTTATGTTTAAGTTCAGTTGAAATTCCCATTGTTGTAGTTTATAATATAATATAAGCTTGTAATTGTAACTATTGCACCGCATTTTGTTTAATTACGCTTATTTTGCTATTGTGTTTGATGTACCTTCAGTACCATAGTAACAATATTTTTTTTGTAGATCATTTACGGTAGTGCAGTCGGAATTCAATCGCCGGAAGTCAAGTTTTTTGGTTTATTCAGATTGTAGGAGGGAGGGGCTACGCAGAGTTGTACACTGAATTTTTTTTCCTGTGTAGCTTACAATTAATTCATTATTATATTTTTATTGAATCGATTCAATAAATTACTGTGTTGACCATATTTTTTTATGCATAAATTAATTTTTTATTTCAGCTTACTGATAAGTTCTTTTAAACGCTTTGCTTCGTTTCTACCTGCCCTCTTATCTAGTATATTTCCACTTATCAAGTCACTTTCACTGGCAACCAATTCTGA
Organism: Vesta saturnalis; assembly: GCA_036346205.1. Lineage (NCBI taxonomy): Eukaryota > Metazoa > Arthropoda > Insecta > Coleoptera > Lampyridae > Vesta > Vesta saturnalis. The sequence continues at coordinate 6,496,069 of JARFJB010000317.1, read as the reverse complement.
TTGCTTACTACACATTAAAAGGATTTTTTTTACCAATTCAAAATTTCAAACTTTATTTTACATTTTACAGAAATTCCATTTATAGTTTTGTTAAATATTAAGCTATAAACCACATTTATTTAGTTGCCGCATATCTGCGGCCCACACCTAAACTGCTCAAGATAACCAACTGCTAGCTTGGCCGAGTATATTCTACGGTAAAAACATCGTGGCACATTTCATATCGGTAAGGTGTGCGACCTACCATTATTAGTTGAAATCCGGTATTTTACTTGGAATTTCAGTTTTACTGTTTGCTTCTACAAGTTTTTTTCCTTTCTTTAAAAATCGAAATATAACTTAGCTCTTAAAAACAGGGCCGTAATGCACTTTAAAAATTATTAATTTATAAATTTGTTACCGAGCTTTGATTTACTTTTTCTACAATTCAACAATAACTATCCGGTTATAAACAATACTGTTCGTTTCTTCATTTTGAGACTTTGAAAGGAGGTTATCTAGTGACCGACTATAGATAATTTTTTTTTGTCTATTTGATCACCTCTTAATTTAATAAATAAAACTATTCAGTTTGACCAGAATTGCGTTTTACTCGATTATTGTGTTTGATTTTCTAATTATGTGTACTTATATGTGTTCTCTTACAGCTTCACTTCTCCATTTCATAGATTAGGGGCTGTCTTATCTAAAACTACGTGGCGCCTTGGTTATCTTTATACTGCACGGTTACACTACTCACGCATCCAGCACACTACCGGTTTAGTGATCTTTAAAAGTCAGCTGAGCTGACTCTACCTTTTTATGCTACCTGTAGCGTGTTTAGGGCTACGTTTAAAGATAATTTTGAAAACGTTACAAGCTTCAACCCTAGTTCAAGAGCGCTGTTTGTAACGGTATAAACGGGTGATAGAACGGAATTACAGATAAAATTGGCCTTTTTGCCCCGACTAGTCAGCGTATGGGTATGGGTATGATGTTGATAAATTTTGCACATCCAGAATAGTAAAACGTACGTAAGTCAAAATAGGGGATGAGGACGTAATCGGTTCGGTTAAGGGCGCCAGAATGTTTGGTAGTCAAAATAAGGGATGTCGTGCCAAAATTACGAGTACATAGTGTGTCTAAACATACAAAAAACATACGCTTACCTATCCGCAATCAATCCCAGGTGTGCTGGACAGCAACTCAGCAGACCACCTGAAATAGGGCTTCAAAATAGCACTACACGCCTGACAAACAAAAGCGTGATAAACACTCAATAAAGTTACGTTACTACACCTCAGTGCAAATAATTAGGCATTAAATAATAATCAAAACAAAACAAAAAGAACAAGCTATAGAATGCACTCTAAATGAATTAATACTCAACTAAAAAATCAAATAAAACACTAAATATCATTAACGCTATAACTTAATAAAAAAAAACCGACACTTCGTTACGTTAAAATTTACGCTTCTAAATTACCGGTAAACTTGCAATTTGCAAAAAAAACTTTTATGTAACACAAAAGGGTTTTCACAGAATTAAAACAAATTTATAAAACCTAAACAAAGCTATAATAAAATTAAAAAAATAAGATAAATGTAAACATACGATAATGCGTATAAACAAAAAAATACAAATTCTTAAAGGGCGACAGAATGTCTGGCCAGGATCCTGCGTAACGCCGTTCTCAATTGCTTAACATATATATATCGTGGGTTATTTACCCACACCACTATAGGGTCAAGTGCCCGTTAATACTAAAATTTAAAAAAAAGTGTGAAGGCGGAGCGTCAGAATTATGATTAATTACAATAACTAAAGCAACACAACAACTTAAGTTAAAAGATACACGACTCCGCTTTCAAACCTTCGTCAACAAAAAACAATTCGAGGTACACACACAAGAAATCTTGAAAGTATTCAATAAAAAAACACAATATTATACCACCTTACTGTCTAGATTAACACCTCTCCTGTGTTACAACAATTGAAAACGAACCAGGTGATCGATTACTGCTACCACGGATATGGAATCTCCCTGCTCTGACAAATGATGAATGAAAATGTTGACTAATATTCTTTTGTACACAAACAATTCCTTGATTGAATCTCGGTAAAATGTTACTGCATTAATTAAAAACTTCTTTTAAAATAATAATTTGTGCGCTCAACTGACTTGTTAACTTTTATCTTTCAAATAGTTTTATTCACACTATCAATCCAAAAGGTTATTAACTTGATTTAAATAAGAAAAATAATTTCAATATACTGCGAAAGTTTCTTTATATTTCAACACGCTTTGCACGGTAATTAAGTGGCACTTCAAGAACGTTAATTTTATAAATCCGCAAAAGCGATATAAACCAATGAGTTCACAGAAGCACTAATATAACACGACGATGATCTCTAGGTAACTTGATTACGTAAAATCGAAATCGTCACTAGGTATAGTCCTTTGGTGATTGAACAGTTTTACTTAAAATCCCTTCACAGGTTTTCTTCAGAAGTAGCTAACTACCCTTACAACACAAAAAGTTCGTTCGTTAAACACCAAAAGGTCCAATATATCAACGTTCTAAACCACCCCTTAAAGCGTAACAACAAGCGTCACCGTACTACTACTCGAAAGCGCAGTCAAGTTTCAGAATCATGCAAATTATATCCAAAAATCCATCTTGGATTTTTGAATCCCACCACTCAAAAAAATCTCATCTAATTTAGTTCCACCAATTAAAAAACGGAAGGAGAACATTTGATACCTCTACACACAAACTTCGTTTTCATTCGTAAGGACTCGATAGTTTTCAAAATTTTAAACGTCAGCAGAATCAACGTGCAAAATATCTCTATATTTTCATTAAAGTACAAGCAGTTAGTCTACCTCTACCTCTATGACTTGAAACCAACATACTCAATATTAAGCTGAACCACAACAATTACTCGACTTCCTGTCGCCAGACCGATATCAAACATATTTACATCTACACTCTTTCTTTAAGTTACTTAATTTTACAAAACTTTCTATCAACTTTTAAGGAAATCAAACGAAATAAACGTAATTTACACGTATATACAACTATATACAAATAATACGTTACTCAACATTCAATAAACGGGGAATAACAAGGAAAAACAATCTAAATTACGGAATAATAATTCACAAACAAAAAAACTTAAGCTCGCCACACACCTTCCTTAAAGGTCGCAACACACGTAAAACAAATTTATTCATAAAACTCAACTTGACAACAAAAATTTGACGGTAAATCGCTAGAAAATCGTGATCCTATCACATGTTATCTTTGTGAATGGAAAAAAGATAGAAAACCCAAGCAACAGTGTCCAGAGCTAAAAGACTGATATGCCAAAAATGTAATAATATATAGAATCCAAAAATAAACGAAGTATAACAATGACTTCATTTACTTGTATATACTTAGTTATTTCTCTCACTCGAAAGAAGGCTTCATGTTTCGTGTTTCTTATTACCAAATTAATGCTTTGTGACATTTTGATATTCTAAGTATAACAAGTGGGGTGCATTTGCACCCCAGTTGGTAATTAATGTAAACAAAACAGGCTGAGAAAAACTTAAATGTACTGATGTAATTCGGTAGTTAGTAAAGGTGAAAAGATTAAATTGTATATTAGCTAGAGAAAAACGATTTGATGAAATTAAGCAATGTTAGTAGCACAATCTTGAAACATTTTGATCTCTATTACCGAGCTATTGTTTCTCTTACAAGTGAAAGCTTCAAGCAACTCAGATAAAATCCTTAAAAGACAAAGGATTAAAAACTGTTGACAAAGTCCTTCATGATCAAATACCGAAAAAATCAAGTATAGGAGATCAAACGAAGTAACTAAAACAACGTAATACAAGAAAAGAAAAAAAATTAGGGCACGGATATATCGAAAATCGACTTCTAAAAACTTCCGTTAATAAGTTCTCAGCAAAAAATGGCTTTATAATTTTTATAAAATAAACAAGAAAAGCAAACATAAATTATATGAAAACCTCAAAATTCCATTATCGCGAGAGCTTTATCTTAAGGTTCGTTATCCCTGTGTGATCACAAACACGACCTCTCCGCCCTGATGAGACAGACCGATCCACAGAGAATACCTAAACACTACTTGAAAATCCGCAAACACACACGAGACTGTAGATTAAATTCACCCCCAAGTTTTCTTGTCGATTCGTCTCTTAGTTTGCCGTCATCATGTCGGAAACGTCGTTATCTTCACACTAGAGGACAAGCCGATAGAATAGGAACGAGTTTAAGTGTGCATTCTGAATTTAACACGTTAACGATATAGAAAAGAAAAGAATTTGAATTACAAAACTGTCTATCCCCCGCACCTACCCTAAAATTTAATTTATAAGTACAGAATAAGAAATTACAATCCCACGTTTACAAAAAAAAAAGATAAGGCAAAAGAATTCACTTTATTACATTATGTATTAAACCAATTTTTGAGCGAAATTTCATTTTTAAGCAACAGTCTTCGGGTTAAGAGAAGTTTTGTAAGACACGTCATATATATAAGATGTTTGTTTTTACTACCATCAGTTCACAAACATATATCACGTATAACACTCGCCCTCACATAATAATGTCATGAAATCATAACATAAACGTCACGTTGTGAAAAACAACCCTGAAATGGATACTTTAACGCTGATATTGAATATCTTTCAGGAACAATTCAAATTAAGATGAAATTTCTTTATTTACATCAGAATTCAGATTCCATTTTGACGGATATTTTATAACCGTACCAATTTTTTCTTTTTTCTTATAAATTAATACCTTAAATTTTCCTTTGATACACAATTCTGTGCCAGTTTGCTACAAATTTCTATAAATATAGCTCAATCAGAAATCAAAGTACTTTTGTTTGGTCTCTCTGACTCTCTACCTTCAAAAAGGATCAATTTTGGTTCGAGAGAGGCTTATAAACTAATATTTTATAAAAGTAGTTAAACAAATTTCTAAGCATTAACATTATTTTATGTTTGCAATATCATACAGAGTACGTCAAAAATATCTGTGAGCTGTGTTAAAACTTATACTGGATTTTATTTATAATTCATTATTAAATTAAAGCATAGATAAAATAAAGTAGTGTTGACCAGAAAAGATCATGTGGAAGTTTTGTTTATAAATAGACTGTATGCGTGAATTCTATTAATAAAATTTAACTTCCTAATGATCCAGATCCTTATCACAGAAATCCTAATTATCTTTACTTAATTATTTTCACCCGATACACGCGATTGCATTACTACATTTCCAAAATTCCGCCAACTGCGTATTAATCCCTCCACTTCCAACTCCTACTGGTACAATTTTCAAAGCATTGCCACATTACACGTCCCCGTTTCTCTAAAAACCAGCGGCAGAACCTTTTCAACAACAATTCTATATACCATTTTTGCTTACGATATTCCAAAACTTCCAAACCAAACATACCTATTGCCCAATTTTCCGACTCCACTGCTCTCTGGGTGACTCGAAGGAGCAGTAACGGGACAAAGAAACTAACTTACACATAACCTACGGACTTCTCCAACTGGGACAAACGGTATAGATTAACAATCAATCCCAACAAAGCACAAGTTATAGTGGACAAACCTCAGACAGCATAAACTTGACTCTACGTGGACAAATCCTGAAAGGTATAATAATAACCTTGAGTCACGTTCTCCCAAACTCTACCCGACGCTAGCAACGCTTTCGATAAGATACACAAACGCGCATCACTATTGAAAGTGCTGCATGGAAACGTCAGAGATTGTCAACACTCTACAATACACATATACAATTACCCGACCTATGCTCGATTACCGCGCTCCATTGTATGAAACCCGAAAAACCAACAGATTCACACCCCTCACCTCTGGCGAAAGGAAAATACTACGCACAGTACACAAACTACCTAGAGCCAGATTCAAACATCTCCCAGCTCTTCTAACATAACGACTACATGATCTTCCAGAGGAATTCGAGAATCTACTTGCCAATACTTCCTATATCCTAAGATAATCATATTCCCAAGATATAAATGATGACGACCATCGCAATGAAAAAGAAACGCTTTACTTACCTATTCACTATTACACCTTATTTACACTCTAGCTTTAACATGTTTTAATTGCTTAAAATAAATTCTTTTGTCCACAAACACACTAGAATTGGTACCACTTACAAAATAAGAACACAAAATAAACACAACACAAACACAAACACAACCAAAGCCGAAGATGAACATAAAGCCAAAGCTAAATAAAGAAATTTAAACAAAACTAACAAAAGGTTAAAAGGAAGAATATTTCTCGATTCATATCTGACCGTTAACCTGCTACACCAAAAATATCGGGGTTCGGAATTCTGTTACACCACCAACCCATGTTCACCCGCTTCCAGGTCTTCGAACCATGTAAACGACACGTACATACAAATTGCTCGCTCCTTCCAGTACAAACAGCAGAAACAAACTCGTAGGTTTCCAGCCGTTTGCTTTTGTTCTTTTCCTGCAAGTGTTAGTCGACGAACGTAGAGTAGGCCTTTTACCTTATTCGAGTTATAGGTGTAAAATTGCATGACCCAAAATTGTCTCTCGAAAATTTCCTTATTATCTGAATACACACACTTACATAAAACACCGAAAAACATACGCTTTGAGACTCATCGTATCATATTTTTTCCAGATTATTTCTTTATTTATCAAGTTCAGTTTTCACCAAAAAAAATCATTTCTTTTACCTTTAATATAAACTTGTTTCACCAAAAACAAGAAGTTGATTCATTAGGTTTCTTTAAAAGCGTTATTTTGCTTTAAAACATTTTCAGTTTCATTAGTTTAAAATATTTGTCTAATCATCGGTATCACATTAACATAACGGAAATCTTTCACGATTTCAATCCTTCCATTAAACAAATAAGCTTTTCACATTACATAGCTAACTTTGTTTCGGTAGAATACACAAATACATCAATTTCTAATTCGTACTCCTTTGATAACGAACCAAAACTAGGTTAAATTTGTTCAACTAAATAAAACTTACCTGTTGACTAAAATCCATATGAAATCGATTTCTTCCCTTATTGAATTGATCCTGCTAAGACTAACAAGGGTACACTCGCACCCCAACGAAGCATTCTTGTGGTTTTTCTTAAGAGAAAGTTTTTTTTTAAATGCTGTCGTAGAAATTATTTATATAATTTCTATAATTTATACATTTATATAATTATTTATGACCAAAATTCTGTTTGCACCACATAACCCTTTGAAGTTACTTTATTTATTTAATTTTGAAGGTAAATTTCCTAGTATGTTTGGGAAATACCATTCGTATATGAACTTGGCGTTCTCATTACAATTGGTGCTTTGAAAAGCAGCTGTTAGCCTATAGATATGTTGTGGCCTGAAGAGCCTGCGTATAGTCGCGCAATAATCCCAGGTGTTATGGCTCGAGATTCATTCAAATTTCTTACTAGATTTCTTTGTTTCGATAATTTTGAAATATGAGAAAAACAGTGATAAGATGGCTGCGATAAGGAATGGATTTGAAAAATTTGTCTCAAACTGCAAAATCGCCCTGAATCCTTGTACCCACCTCTGCGTCGACTAACAATTAGAACCATTTCGAGGAAAGGCTCCTTTTAGGGTATATATGAAGAGAAAACCTAGCAGGTACGGTCTGAATCTGTAGGCTCTAGCATGTTGCGATTCGTCTTACATAGCTAGCACGCAGCGGTACATAAGTAAAGCTTGATAATGTACTTTATTTTTGGAACGTAACAATCACTTTTTTATTTTCAGAAAATAAAAATAACCAACTTGAAAAAAATCAAGGTGAAAGGGTTGTTATGGATATGATAAATCATTTACCAGATGGATACTGTATTACCTCTGACAATTTTTTTTACTAATGGCCCGTTAGCTGATAAACTATGGGACAAAAATATGTCATCCTTCACTCCCAAAGCACTTCTGCCGTTGGGGTCTAAGCCAATAAGTTCGTCAATCGAACATAGGTTTCCTATGTGTCGAAAAAAAATGTTGCAGCAGTATTACCTTCCAGTGAACACAATAGTGACAACGTAAGTGGAAAAGAAACATATAAACCCGAAATTATCCTCCATTATAACAATACAAAGGGCGCAGTAGGCGTAGTGGATCAGATGACACACCAGTGTACTACGAACCGAAAAACAAACAGGTGACCTATGGTAGTATTTTACCATTTGATTGATACGGCAGCTATAAACGGATTCAGAACACGGCAGTTAGTAAATCCAGATTATGACATAGGCTACTTGGATGCCAGAAGAAGGTATCTGTTGGAATTGGGTACAGAGCCGGTGAAAAAAAATATCATACGCCGATACAAAGCTACACCAAGTCTAAAGATTTCTATAAAGCAAAATAAGCAAAATCTTCACCCTGCATCACAATAAACTGGGGCAGATTTCAGTGAATCGGCAGATAATTCTGACCGATCCTCGGGGCGTTGTTACCCTTGCAAACGAAAAAAAGATAAAAAAATTGCAAAAAGTGTGTGAAGTGTGATACATTTGTGTGTAGTACAGTGCATTCTAAAAAACAAACAATTTGTAATGAATTTTGAAACGTTATAGGTTCCTTATTTTTGTAATATTTCAAGCGTTAAACGATTAAAACTAGTAAACACTCTTTTCTGGAGACATTCAAACATATTATTAAACAAAAAGTTCATTGCTCATCAACTTACAACACGTACATATAGCTCAAAAGTGCTGGGGTACACACGTGACCCTTCAGCCGTTTATGTAAAAATTTTGGCTTAGCCTTAGCAGGGTTAAAAGGAAGACGAATATGAAGCATACTCTGCTTAAAAAGGAGAAAGGATCACGTATTTTATTCCCTTATCAAGGGGGAAAAGCTTTTCAACCACAATCATAGATTCCCAACATACACGCATTAAGTATGTATACATGGTGGGATTAAGAATAGGTGTGGTCAGGGCAGGATCCGAAGAAACGGAGTAAGGGTCCTGACGAGGAAGATATTCCAGTACTCGCCTAAATAACCGCACAGTGACCACACGGCTATATCGGTACGAGAAAAATCACCTTATACAGGGTAGACAGTAACGGGAATCTCAACCATCACCTCCCGTATGTTAAGCAGATCGTATTGATATAACACCATTAGCGCGGTTTCCCTCTGTAGCACGTCTTATGGTTCAATGGAAATCTGCGGAATGCGGAGACGACTTCTGGCAGTAGCGTTAATTTAGATATTAGCCGGGGTATAAGTAGTAGTGGGACTGGGGAGGACTCTAACGTACAAAATTCTTAATGTTTCCGGAACGACGTCGGAAGGGATAATATTTATTATTTGAAATTCTGTAATTTTAGTAAAATTGATTAATTAACGAATAATTAATTAAAATAAAGGGTTTCAGTTCTTTACATACAATCCCCTCTTCCCGCGTAGGCTTTTTGTCTCCATGGAACAATGTGGCGTTAGCAGGGTTTTTTGTTGGAGGTAACTGTAGCCATCTTCAAAACAGGATTTGTGCGGTTATCACTTGTTCTTGTATAGTATGTAGAACGAGGGAATTGTACGGACGTTAACTCTTCTTGATTCTCATTGTATGATTATCTCACGTGATTCATAGTGATTTTGTTCTTCATAACAAAAATAAACCTGCGTAAACATAGTTTTATATTTGTTATGCCGGTATAAACAGGATTAGTCATTTTATTTCACACACACACACACACACACACACACACACACACACACAAACGCAGTCACGCACGCACCCACACACACATACACACACACAACACACACACACACAAACGTACACGCACATGCACACCCGAACGCACACGCAGACGCACACGCACACGCACACGCACACGCACACGCACACGCACACGCACACGCACACGCACACGCACACGCACACGCACACGCACACGCACACGCACACGCACACGCACACGCACGCTCACGCGCACGCGCGCGCGCACGCATACGCACACGTACACGCACACGCACACGCACACGCACACGCACACGCACACGCACACGCACACGCACACGCACACGCACACGCACACGTCACGACACGCACACGACACGCACACGCACACGCACACGCACACGCACACGCACACGCACACGCACACGCACACGCACACACCCACACGCACACGTACACGCATCCAACACCTATTAATAATAAGTTAATTAATAAAAGGTATAATCTTTACAACCAAGTTGGCTAAATTTCATAGAAAGGTTTTTGTGGTGGATTATTATTTATTGACAGACCCTCGAGCCAAATCCAAAGGGTGGATTTTTCTTCGATCACGGTAGTACACCGGTGCCAAGAAAGTTGCCTACCCACCAGTGATCCAAATAGTAATTTAAGTTTTAAAATTATAATTAATAATTTTAATAATTACTATTCACTTTAATTTTTAATTTATTTAGATAAATAAATAGCTGTTTTAGTTTGTTGTATTGTAATACAGTATGCAAGTTATAACGCTCACTATGCCTCAGTTTAGATACGAGCAAGAAAAATACCTCTTGGTATCTTTATCAATTATTTTATTACATCCTTCACTAATCGAATAAAGGAGGTTATTACTTTAATTATTGTGACTTTCTAAAACCAGTTGTGATATAGTTTTTAAAGAGTCAGAATCATTTAGAAAAAAAATTTAATTAAATATTTGTTAGACAATTTTAGTTAAATTGCAGAAATTCCATTTGGTAAAATAAGTTCAATTCTAATTTATTTACGACATAATTGTAGGTGTGATTTCGCTGTGCTCTTTTCTATTGTGTTTGCCTGCAGTTAAACTGTTCTCATTTTGCCGTTGCCCGATATAATAGTTTTGGACGAATTGGAACCTGATTTGGCACTTTCATCTATTTGCAAATTGACCCTTTTCCTTTCTTCGATTTTCTTTGTTCTTTGATTTACTATTGTGCTCATAAAATTGCTTATGGATTTTTTAAATATTTTTTTCACGTTTGTAATTAACGGGTTAAATCATCAACGCGCAAAGCTCGTTAATTGTAATTTGAGTAATTTTATTATATACCTATGCAACACTTAATCTCATATATTCCTATCTTATTTAATTAACACAGAGTTGCCTACGACTATATGGTCAATTGCTTTTTACCAGATTTGAGTGTTGCGATTAATGCAGTATTAGACTCGTAAATAAATTATAATTTTTGAACTATTGCTATGAAAGCCAATCTCATGCAAGCAAGTAATGTGAGTAAAAAATAGCATGACTGTCAGTAAAGTCTATATAATTATATTGGCAAATTTTTCTAAGAATTTGTATCATTGCAAATAAGTTAAATATTTATATTAAAGATATTATAGTATTGTAATAATTTCAGTTATCTTCAAATTACGCTTGGGACATTACAACTGTATACCCAATACATTTGTTTACAAAGAAACATTACTTGTAGTAGCGAGTCCCAAAATACTTAGATAGATGAATTATTTTAGATCATAAATTTTACTTTTTTTAGGTTCTCTTTTCTAAATCTTACTTCTGGGTTTATAAGTGATACCAACAAGAATTACAAACTTTATAATACTGCGGATATGAAGATTGTGAAATTTGAATATATTTTAGTACTTATGTCACACAAACTTCTATGGTTACAAATTACAATTGTATATACAATGTCAGTTAAACTCTGTTATCAAAGAAACAAAGTTTTGAAGGTTGAGGTTGGCTTCAATTAAACTAAATCTACGTTTCTAGAAGTAGGTTAAAGTTTGATATGAGAGATGAGTAGAGTGCATTAGAATAATATTCATTGTATTAAATTATTAAGACAATAAAGAATGAACGTGTATGAAAATGTAAGATTAATTATTCAAAATTATCATTTTCGGGTTATCTCAAGAGGAAGAAACCTTATTCGTGGTAGTAATTCCCAAGGTTTGTGATTACATTTAAGGGGTTACCTTTTGCGGTAGGGCGATTTGTTAAGTAGACTTCTATCCTAAATTATTCATTTCTATTAAATATTTAAATTTACTTCGACTGGGAATTGCATGTTTGAAATGATTTTTAAAAGAAAAATTGGTAGAAATTATTTTTTAGGTAAAATAGTGTTATTTTCGTTAGTACTTTGCAATATACATAAACAGAGTCAATATCTAAACTATAACAGAAGTATTGGACTACTTCAGCTTTTATCGTAAGTCGGAAATATTTCTTTATGACTTTTAAATTGATTTCTGTAAATAAAAGGGGATTATTGGAAACATTTGTTAAATTCGGTTAGTCATTCAAATTACATTTCAGGAATTTGATTGAATGGTATAGGTTTAGATAGTGGTTCTATTATTATTTTTATTACTTTTGTAAATAAAAATATAGGATAATGGATTTCAGTAACATATATCTATTCCTTTCGAATTTGTGAACGGTAACTTAAACTTTTTTTACAAACAACACATCAATATTTTTTACACAAATAATACACATCATTTCAAAGTAGTTGCAACATTGATTCAGTTACATCTTGTATTGATTAAACTCTCGCTCCAGTCTCATTTGCGCAGTTTATAACGAAGACGACTACATTCTTTATTTGCCAAAATTATAAAGGAGTTTATTGTGCTATCTACCCAGTTATGAAAACAATATGCTGTCGCGAAAATTTTCTTGTGTCGAGTTTCTGTGAGATTTTATAGTGTCATCTGCAAGTTTGGTTGCAATCACTTAATATTTGCCATTATTATGTCAGTAGTAAGGGCTCCGCACAGGACAAAATCCTCCGCAGGGACCACGAACAGGACAAATCCTCTGCGTATGCGCATGCGGCCTGTGTAGTTTTAAATTCCAGTCCCTGGAGGGCAGGCAACCGCGGACACGTTTAATGTATCTTAACTGCCGCCTTTTTCCGGCGCTATTATTCATATTTATAGGTGAGAATCGCACCAACGAGGCTATGGTTAGTGCGATCCCCACTCCTCGATTCCGGAGAATAATCTATCCTATCCGAACGTTGCCGAGTACTTACACCCATTCCTCTAATATAATTTAGCTATAATTTAAATAAAAACAAATAAACAAGATTTACAACACTTGCTTTAAACAATAATATGTAACATTCCTACACACAAAATACAATTCTTTCTCTATATCTGATACGCGTGCGATTTTAATACATCCAATTTTAATTTTATAATTTAAATCTGTACTTTGTTCTTCCAATTCTGAATCTCGCCAATAATTATACAGGGTGGGCCACCACCAACGCGTCGGTCTCTAGCACCTAAACGACTGAATTTTTTCAAAATCCGTTTGGGCGAGAATATGTAAGCCTTCTAGGACTACAATCTAAAATTAGTTTGATTTATACAGGGTGATCTACAAACTTGTTACTTATCAAAGTTATATTATTTTAAATGGAATACCCTCCTTTTAAATTTTTTTTTTTTTTGAAATAAGGTGAAAAAATAAGGTAGACTTTCATTAGAGTTCCCTATACCTAAACCTTACAGTTTCCGAAATATTTAACATTTTTTTAAAATGTAGGATTGTCAAAAATTCAAGTATTTTTCGATTCAGAAAAGATGGGACAATCTAATCTAGGTCATCGTAATAAGGGTATTTGGAAGTACGTATTCTGTTGTTTATTGTTTCAAATCATAATTTATAAAATACAAAGAATAACGCGGAAAGTTAACAAACTTCAAAGTTAAATATCTTTGTTATTTTAAATACAACGCCCAAGAAATTTTTATCGAAATTGTCTTTTGACAATAGTTCGAACCGTATTAGGGTTCCCTTTACCTAACTTCAATACTTTTCGAGAAATTAGTGTATTTGTTAGATTTTTAGAGATTACGGCATTAACTCATGTCGATCAGTTAGAATTCTGTGATTTACAAAGGTTACAAATGTGTTAAACGGTTTTTGGTTTATTAAGATTATCAAGGTTATACGGTTGCTGGTCTTGAAAAAGACCGTTTTACATTATGCACCGAGAGCCTACTGCTGGATTTGTCACTACAGTAAATGTTCAAACTGATGACCGTCTTCTTGAATGCATAGTCTAATTCTTTCTTCCAAATTTTGTCTGACTTTTCTTAACATATCTGGAGTAATTGTGTCCACCGCATTTCTAATTCTCTCTTTCATATTGTCTGCAGTAGTAGCAGGAATATTGTAAACAATATTTTTAATATATCCCCATAAAAAGTAATCCATTAGAGTAAGACAAGGCGATCTTGGTGGCCAATGACATGGTCCGTTCCTTCCAATCCATTTATTAACAAATTTCCTAGTTAAATAATTTCTAACTCTACGATCAAAGTCTGCCGGTGCCCCATCTAATTGTAGCCACATATTCCCTCTAATGTTCAACGGAACGTTTTCGAGAAGTGTCCATAAGTCTCGCTTTAAAAATCTCAAAGATTTTCTACCAATTAAATGACCATTGAAAAAGTATGGTCCAATTACCTGATCTCCAATAATTCCTACCCATACGTTTATGCTCCAACGATTTTGGCGGTCAACAGTATTAAAAGCATGCCTATTCTCGGTATCATAATAGTGAAAATTATGTCTATTTACCAAACCGTTGTTGTGAAATGTTGATTCATCAGTAAACAAAACGAAATTTAAAAAATCTTGTTGATCCCCTATTTTTTCAATTGCCCACAAACAGAAATCTATTCGTTGTTGAAAGTCATTGCCATACAAATTTTGATGAATGTCTATGTGATAAGCATAAAATTTGTGTTTTTTGAGAACTCTTCTCACACTTCCTCTACTTAAATCTGTTTGTCTAGCAATTACTCTAGTACTAGTGTGGGAATTTTCAGCGATAGATCCTAATACTAAAAACTCACTATTTTCGTTGCCAGTTACCGGTTTACTTTTATTAGGTTTTGGATAGGCAGTGTTACCTGTGGCTCGAAATGTTTGTAAAAGCCTTTCAAAAGCTCTCGTATCAGGATGGTTGCGATCAGGGTACTTTTGGGCATAAACCCTGGAAGCCAAAAGACAATTTTCATGGCATTCTCCTATGGTCAACACCATATCCACTCTTTCTTGCACTGAATATTTCATTGTAATGAAAAAAACATCAATACACTGTCGTATTTTGAAATACGTCAATATGACAGAAATGTTTATAAATCAAAGAATTCTAACTGATCGACATGAGTTAATGGCGTAATTTCTAAAAATGTAACAAATACACTAATTTCTCGAAAAGTATTGAAGTAAGGTATAGGGAACCCTAATACAGTTCGAACTATTGTCAAAAGACTATTCCATTCCGATAAAAATTTCTTGATTTGAAACAATAAACAACAGAATACGTACTTCCAAATATCCTTATTACGATGACGTAGATTAGATTGTCTCATCTCTTCTGAATCGAAAAATACTTGAATTTTTTGACAACCCAACATTTTCAAAAAATGTTAAATATTTCGGAAACTGTAAGGTTTAGGTATAGGGAACTCTAATGAAAGTCTACCTTATTTTTACACCTTATTTAAAAAAATTAAAAGGAGGGTATTCCATTTAAAATAATATAACTTTGATAAGTAACAAGTTTGTAGATCACCCTGTATAAATCAAACTAATTTTAGATTGTAGTCCTAGAAGGCTTACACATTCTCGCCCAAACAGATTTTGAAAAATTCAGTCGTTTGGGTGCTAGAGACCGACGCGTTGGTGGTGGCCCACCCTGTATACACACATATATATATATATATATATATATATATATATATATATATATATATATATATATATATATATATATTTATGCACACAGAGTGTTTATAAATAGTGGCTCCAAATTGATATGGGATACACTTCATTTTAGGTCGGAAATTTTATATAAATATGTGTCTAAAAATGCTTAATTAATAGGATACGAGGTGCTTTATGCTAGTTTGAAAAAACATACTTCTATTATTTTCTTCCAAAGGGATTTTGCGATTTTCTTGAAATTTGGTACCCTAGGTATGTCCGTAAGATATAACAATTGATGAGTACATAATTTTTAGTTACTACGGTAATCAAATAACTGTGGTGGACTAGAGATTTTTTCCGTACGTTTTTTTTTTGTGTGTGGACAAAATGCATATTTTATTATTTTTTCTTAAAGTTTGGTCAATAATACATAAAAGAGGTACTCGTTTATAATCGATAATATGCACCGTTCTCGAGACAAATGATTTAGTATAAGATACTGCCACTGCACATCTACCATTTATTATCAACCTTGACATGTTTTCTAATTATTTTCTACTTTCGACCGTTAGGTAATTCACATTTTTTTAACGCAATGCCAAATAAAAACATTATTTAATCATAATAATAAGAAACTAGTAACAACAAGCTTAACACATGACACAGTAGAAATTGTTCAAAATATTTTCCACCAACACGAACACAAGCTCTGACCCTTTTGACGAAGTTAAATTGTACTTTCTCTGTCAAGTGGCAGTATCTTATACTAAATCATTTGTCTCGAGAACGGTGCATATTATCGATTTTAAACGAGTACCTCTTTTATGTATTATTAACCAAACTTTAAGAAAAAGTAACAAAATATGCACAGTTATTTGATTACCGCAGCAACTAAAAATGGTAGATATGCATCTACCATGTCGGATATCCCATGTTCTTCAACTATTTTCTGTCAATGTCAGTCTTTTGAATTCCAGTGTTGTTCGTTTTTAAACATTTTGTAAATTTTCTTTAATAAAAATGACAAGAACTCATGAATTTAATTTTTGGTAAATGTGACAGCAATTCAAGGGCAGGGAGAAGATGCTACCAAGAGACATTTCCTAATAGGAGAAGTCCTTCAAGAAAACTCTTTGTTTCAATTGACCGTCGCCTTAGAGAAACAGGAAGTTTTCAAAACGTTACCAATAGTGCTGGTAGGCCGCGTACATCAAGAACTGTTGAAAATAAAGAACAGATCTTAAAGCGTTTTGAAGAAGATAATACTTTAAGTATTATAGGTGGTATGGAAAATATACCGCATTCCGTTGTTTGGAGGGTAGCTAGAGAGCAACTCCTACATCCGTACCACCTATTACAAGTACAAGAACTACTGCAAGCGGATTTTGAAAGAGGAAAAATGTTTTGCAACTGGGTCCTGCATAAAATGGAGCGTGATCCGGATTTTGTGAAAAGTATTCTGTTTACAGATGAGGCTTCATTTACTAAAGATGAAGTTTTTAAATCAAGGAACAACCACAGGTGAAGTAAAGAGAATCCCAGGGAAACAGTACTTAGACATTCTCAACATAAATTTAAAATAAATCTGTGGGTAGGCCTTTTGGGAACTAAAATTTTGGGGCCCGTTGAGTTACCTAAAGATGTAAATGGTGCTCATTATTTAAACTTCTTGTCAGACCAACTTCCAGAAGTATTGCAAGATATCGATTTGCAAACGCGTCGTAAAATGTGTCTTATGCATGATTGTGCCTTCGCCCATTACTCTAGAAATGTCAGGAGATATTTAAATAATACTTTTCCTGCTAAATGGATCGGTAGCGAGCATGAAGTACCACAGGAATAGCCACCAAGAAGCCCCGACCTAAATCGTTTAGATTTGTTTCGGTAGGGTAATGTAAAGGTCAATAACAATTGAATACTTTTTAAGACAAAGAATCGAGATTGTGTTTGAGGAGTTAAGCAGAATGAGGGAAGTACAGAGAAAGTACAATTTAACTTCGTCAAAAGGGTCAGAGCTTGTGTTCGTGTTGGTGGAAGACATTTTGAACAATTTCTACTGTCATATGTTAAGCTTGTTGTTACTAGTTTCTTGTTATTACGATTAAATAATGTTTTTTATTTGGCATTGCGTTTAAAAATTTTAATTACCCACCGGTGGAACGTAGAAAATAATTAAAAAACATGGCAAGGTTGATACCATAAATGGTAGACGTGCAGTGGCAGTATCTTATACTAAATCACTTTTCTCGAGAACGGTACATATTATCGATTTTAAACTAGAGCACGTTCTTATGTATTATTAAACAAACATTAAGAAAAAATAATAAAATATGCATTTTGTCCACACACAAAAAAAAACGTACGGAAAAAATCTCTAGGCCACCCCTGTTATTTGATTACCATAGCAACTAAAAATAATGTACTCATCACTTGTTACACCTGACGAGCATACCTTGTGTACCAAATTTCAATAAAATCGCAAAAGTCCTTTGGAAGAAAATAATAGAAGTATGTTTTTCCAAACTATTATAAAAACCCTGTACGTCCTTAATTAATCATTTTTAAACACATATTTATATAGATTTTCCGACCTAAAATGAAGTAATCTACCTCCCATAACAATTTGGCACCATAATTTAGAAACACCCTTATATATATATATATATATATATATATATATATATATATATATATATATATATATCTCGGTGTAAATCAACCACCCCTGTAACTTTTGAACGGGTCGCTAGATTTTGTTCAAGCTTTTATGGTTTATATTAGAGCCAGTTTGGAATTTTTTTACATAAATAAACAATACGACCTACTTCCGGTTTCACCGGAAATGACACAAAAGCTGAAAATTTAAATGGAACAACTTGTATATTTTTACATGATTGGATTCTACGGCTTCAGATACATACAGTTCATCTGCTAAATGTCAACTCAAACGCCATTTTACTTTGACAGAGTCGGCTTCAGGAACATGTAATGCTAATAAAAATTAGAAAATTAATTACTGCTGTATTTAGGAACTAAGGGAATTACTATGCATATCGTTTTACTAGTACTTGAAAGAGTTAATTAATATACAAGGTGGCTCATGTATGCTTCTATTGGGAACAGTGTTTTAGTTAAAGAACCGTAATTTTTAAATTTGATCGTAAACAAACTTCACAAAAATTAAATATTAGGAAAAATAATATTGTGGTGGTAATTGTACGTCAATTATCTATAATTTAAATGACGTCATAATGATCTAAAATTAAAGAAATATTTAAAAAAATAAAATTAAAATGGCGCCTGAGTTGACATTTAACGGATGGACTGTATGTATTTGAAGCCCTAGAATCCAAATGATGAGCTCACTGGAATTGGAAAGCTCTTTTTGACATTTAGTGGTTAATGTCAATTACCCGGTTAGCATTGAAGCTTGAATGTCCTGAAGGGTGTTTGAAAATTGGACGGCCATATTGCAATAGGTGATTCCTCGTTTACAGAAACTTTTCTTCACATTTTATAACGAGAAATTATCCACAGCAAAATAGTCCTGCAATTTTCGAACATTTTGTATACCATCAAGCTTTATACCGCTTTGTTGGGAACAAAAAATGATTACAGGTCAAGTGCCCTCTATATTTTGTACTTTTTTACCTTGTGTTCTAGAAGCATTATGTTACAGGATTCAATGCGAGTGTGGAGAGATGATCAATTACTGGGGATGAATTCGAGGTAAGACTACATTATTTTCCCTATCTCAAATTGTGCTCTTACCGTGTGATTTACATAGTTTACGTAATGGGGTGGTGCCCAATTTACTACACTACTGAGTTTAACAGGTTCATTCCAGATTTTAGTGCCCGTTTGAAACGTAATTCCTAGTACGGATTAGTCCACGTCAAGATTCATTACTTATTAAGCGACAAGTTACGTTATCAATCATAGATGAGTCAATTTTATCTCAGGACAGAAATCGTTTCAATACAAGGGTAGATTGAGGGAAGGTTAAATTTAAAACATAAGTAATCAACCACGTTCTTTATCATTTCAAAGACGAGTATATTTAGTCTACACACTCCAACCTTTCAATTAGGTTGCTCCATTAATGCACTTAACAAGGCGTAGCGCATTAACTGCAATAACTGACTGACATAAAACACACCAACTAAGTATAATGTTACACAGGTTGATGAACACTCTAGAGCGAATTTTACCACTGGCTCTGTATGAGTCGATGACGACCAGGCCTAAAGAGTACCAACTCTTATATTAAACGCTAGCCTGTATTAGAAGGCTAACCTGATGATTACTTACCTTCATGCAACACCACCATGCATAGAACCATACAAACAATAGAAACTCCAGAGACCAGTTAACCAAATTTATCCAAAATATGGAATACGTTTCATTATTCAAAATTTACCAAATGACTCCAAAAATTAGAAATTACTAATATTGCTAGTGAATCACTCAATATCGTAAACCTGCTAATTACTAAAAAGATTTATCGCAGACTTCATCCAAAATTTAATTTGAAGGCACCAAAACCTGGAATTAAATAATGAAAAGAGTCAAATAGTTAGTGACTATGAGGATGAGATGAAATTGTAGATGTGGACATAAAAATAAATCAACAGTAATCTACATAATTGTTTTTAAAAATCTATTTATGTATTTAATAAAATTAATAATAATTTTACATATTTCCCTTTGAACTTATTCGTTCATAACAAAAACTTATAATAATTTCTATAACTGTTTCATCGACATCTTGTGAAATAAAAAGAAAGTAACAACACAGACCATACGTTAAGCAAACTGTCATTCACTACGCATTGAATCAATTTTTGTTTATTTCGCATAGTTATTGACCTTAAAATTGACTGGAATGATGAATAATAACATTTAAACACTTGCATGAAGTGTCGAATCAATTTTCCTTTACTTTATCTTAATTACTTTATTGATGATATACATTTAGTTGCTAACTCACAACCTCAACGCACTGAGAATGTTTAATACCTTAGAAAAACAGATTACGATCATCCAAAAAATCAAACGAACACATTTACACATCACAAAGTTTCCACTAATCCAGTCTAAATGGCGTCTATCCATTAATAACCATTACGCAAACTTCTACAGTTTTGTTATCAACAATACATATTCGTAACTTCACATTATATATCTACGACTTCAATAACACTAGATACTAAACAATAAACATAAAAGGTATACAGCACGTACGAATAAGCATATTAGCTGGTTTATTATTAGATTATTAGATTTATTTTACAAAATCTAGACTATTAACTAAAATCTTACCAAAACTACAATCTGTTACTAAAACCCTGGAGAAAGGTACGGTAAATTTATGGTATATTTAATATATTTCGTCTACTTCTCAGGTCTGCCATGAAAGCTTGAAACAGGTTGTCAAATTTTCATCTTTCATAAGATATCTGATGGAGATCCAAAAGAAACTAACTAATGTGAAAACCATTCGCAAAATGGTCAAAACCGTGACTATTACCGTTCAAGATTGCAATAAGTTCATTTTTTAACACTCTAAAATGTAATTTTTAATGATCCTGAAAAAACTTCCAATAAATTATCCTATTCTAGTACATAATTCCTATCAAAACTTATGTCCTATTTCCTTTCGCAACTGTAATATCATTGTTGATAAATGTTATCAGTTGCACACTCCTTCCTACTCCACACAAATTTACCTATAAATACCCTACCGCCTACATTGGAAAAGCAGACTTCTACCACAATTCCTAATATATGTATCTTTACTAATATCCTTAGTAACATGAATCTAAAACATTATTAGTATTTTCCTGGTTATTATTATTCAGGATTAATATATTCAGTTACCAGAATCCCACCTATTATTAAACCTGTCTATCCAATTAAACCTATATATATATATATATATATATATATATATATATATATATATATATATATATATATATATATATATATAGAGCTACCCCATGTTCAATTACCATCGCCAGAGGTAACGGCCCCGAAAAGGGAAGTAGATTAAAGTAAGAACAAATTACCAACTATCATTACCACCAAGTCCAATGTAGGTAGATTATTCCCACTATAATGTTTTGATAAAATGTACGCACATGACTTCCATAACAGTACAAATATAACCATTGTCATAAGAATTCGTTTAATTAAATTTAATGAAAAAATACATAAGTAGATTAAATCCGTATAAAAAAAATAAATAAATATTAAGTTACACAAAGCAAATAACTAGCACTACTTCGGACATATAAATTAAAAATAATTAAATCAATTTGTCACAAATAAATAATAGCAAGTCCGGTAAGTAGCACGAGAACCAAGAATTGCGTTGGAAACAATCTAATTTAAATATAATGTGATCGAAAATTATGAAAGTAAACAAAGATATATATATATATATATATATATATATATATATATATATATATATTCATACAGTAAGCATACACACTATAGTATTTATATCGTTCTTACTTCTTTAAGTGTCGTGGCAGTAGGCAAACAACTGTCCGATAGCAGGACGATACCGCTAGTAGGGAACGCTACATCATCCGGGGCAAGATTTGGCTAGTCTGTTCGCTGAAAAGGACAATACAACTGCCTCGGATCGACCTGGCTACAAGAGGCGGTCGTGATTGGAACAGACAGGCTCCGTTGCTGACGGAAGTAGTGTTTGGAAATTTTTTTCTTATTGCATGCTATGCACCGGTGAATGGAGAAATAGACCAGGAGTGTGAGAACTTCTGGAATGATGTAGAGAGAGAGAGAGAGAGAGAGAGAGAGAGAGAGAGAGAGCTGAACGTATGTAACCCAAATGAAAGAGTGGTGATACTGGGAGATATGAATGGATGGGTGTACAGGGAGAACATACTAAACGCGTTATAGGAAAGTTCGGAGCCCAAAGAGTCAATGAGAGTGGAGAACGCATGGTGAACATCTGTGTGAACAGAAGTCTGTTTGTACCTAATACGTGGTTTAAACATACAAATGTGCATATGTACACATGCTAAAGGGGCGAATCCAAAGTATGATTGAATTGGTAGCGTATGACGAACGGCTTAGAAAGCTGGTGACAAAAAAGTAATGCGCGGATCGGAGAGTGGATCGGATTACCTTTGGATGTATCTAGAGTGTGTTTAGGGCAAAAATCGGTCTGGAGAACTAAGTCAAGCATAGTGCGAACGTCCAGAATTAGGGTAGATAAACTAGTAGATAACGTTGCAAGAATGAAATACGCAGATGCTGTAACTAGAGAGTTGAATGCGAATGAAACAGTGTGGAAAGAACAAATAAAAGACACTGACGTTGATAGTGCATGGATAAGCTTTAAAATTTGTGTTGTCAATTGTGCCGAGTAGATATGTGGAGGAACGACTGTAGGTAGGTAGTGGAATGAATCGGTAAGAAAGGCAGTATGTAAGAAAAAAAAATGCGTACATGGCAATGATTGCTGGAAAAAATGAGACTGAGAAAAAGCCATTTTGTGAGGTGTACAGATTAAGAAACAAAGAAGCGAAGGAGGCAGTGAGAATAAATAAAGAGGAAGTGATGGCTGTGGAAGGAGAGAAAATGCAAAATGATTTTCAGGGAAACAAAATACTCTTCTGCAAATGGATCAAGAATACAAAACGTGGCCCAAAACAGAACGCTGCAGGAGTGATGAATACGAGCAACAAAATAGTAAGGGACGATTGTAAAGTAACGAAATGCTGGCAAGAATATTTTCGAAAACTGTACACTAAATAAGACTGAAGAGTTAAATAAGGAGAAACTGAGAAGCGTATTGGGATAAATAAGGTAGAGAAAACGGTAGGAAGGTTGAAAGCTGTAAAGGAGCAGGCGTAGACGAAATCCTAAAGTATGCAGGTGCAAAGCTGATACGAAGATAGTGACAATCTTTCAATGCATACCTTAAGGGTGAATAAGGGTAAAGGATACAAGAGTGAATCCGAGAACTACAGAGGAATAAGTTTGTTCAGTGTACCTGGTAAAGTATTTGGAAGAAAACTGATTGATAGAGTACGAGAAACTACACAAATTATAAATTAGGATGTGCATTGTGGCTACATGCCAGGGAGAGGATGTGTTGATTAGATGGGTGCCCTCCAGCGGGTGATCGAAAAGTGTTTAGTGTGGAAAACGAAGCTGTACTGTGCGTTTGTAGATCTGGAGAAAGCATATGACAGAGTTTATAGGGAGAAGCTGTGGGAAATATTAAATAAATACGGCGTAGGTAAAGGTCGAATAAACGGAATAAGAGTAATATACAACGATATCCGGCCATCTGTTAGGGTGAGAGGAGATGTGTGTGAATACTTTAATACTCATCAAGGAGTGCGATAAGGCTGTGTGATGTCACCGTGGTTGTTCAATGTGTACATGAATAAATGTGTTAGGCAAGCTTGTACCGATACAACTGGTGTAATGGTTGGAGACGTAAATATACGAGTTCTGGTGAATGCAGATGACACAGTCTTATTAAGTGACAGTGAGCATGAGCTACAAACTGCTCTGAAAAAATATGATATAGACTGTGAGCGCATGGACCTAAAGGGAAACGTAAACAAAGGTAAAATTGTGGTGTTCAATCAGGAAGGTGAAAAGGAGAGTAAAGTATTTACTCTGCAATATGAAATTGTGGTACAAGTGGACGAGTTAGTATATTTGGGTAGAATGTTTACTGCAGATTGTGAGATTGAACGAAGGGTCAATACTAGAAGAAATGTGATTGGAAGTATGTGGACGATAATGAGAAACGAAATCATGATCCTTGTTGCGAAACAAGCAATCTATGCTAGCGTGTTTGTCCCGTCAGTACTCTGTGGAAGTGAAACATGGATATGTCAATAAAACCCCAAAGACAAATAAATGCAGTGGGTATGAGACTACTGAGAAACGCATGTGGTTAAACCAGAAGGAACAAGACAAAAGATTGAGTGTGGCGAGGAAAAGTCGACGATGGATAGGTTTAAAAGCAGTACACTACGTTGGTTTGGTCACATTGAGAGCATGAACACCGCAAGATTAACGAAGCAAATATATGTGGGTGAGATTAGAGGTAAGGCCAGGGCAGGTGGGCCGCGTAAAACTTGGTTGAATGTAGTAGAATGTATGATAAAAGAAAGAAAGGATAAGGAGTTTTGAAAGAACATGTCAGAGACAATGTAGAATCTTGCGGAAGATAGGAAATCGTGGAGAAAGATTGTGAGTGAAAAATAAAAAAGAGACAGTGATAGTTTGGCCTACCACGCAAGGGAATAACGTGAAGGTTATGTTATGCGAAATATTGAGTTGATTATCTTCTTTGACGCAGGTTTAATTATTTCCTGGTTTTCAAGAGAATGAACTCTTCCTATTGCGATAAATCGTTCTAACAGATTTTCGAATGATTCTTTACTTGGATGACGCTTCCGGTCTGGATATCTTGCTTTGTACACTCGATTCGCTAGGAACAGATTTCTAGAGCATTCTCGTAGAATAAAGGCCAAATCAATCATTTCATTTTAAGAAAGAGTTACCATTCTTATCAGTTAAATGAAAACGTTAACTACTCAAAAAAAGCTCTTACCAGAAATAGCAGCACGAACTAGTGCCTAATGATGATTTATATCCTTAGAAAGGTAAAAAATTCCGCGTTTGATGCAAAAATGAAGAAATGGCCGTTCCATGTGAAATAATCAAGTTGCCATTCATTAA
Source organism: Vesta saturnalis (assembly GCA_036346205.1). Taxonomy (NCBI): domain Eukaryota; kingdom Metazoa; phylum Arthropoda; class Insecta; order Coleoptera; family Lampyridae; genus Vesta; species Vesta saturnalis. The sequence goes on along the minus strand of JARFJB010000317.1, from coordinate 6,470,563 downwards.
AATAATGCTGTTTATTTTGTTTTTATTTTAGTTCGTAATTTTGTTTTTGTCTTTATGTGTTTTTCTGATTAATAAATAATGTTTTATAACGTGTATAGTTTGTTGTTTATTTTCCACGGGTTACTAGATACAAACTAAAAATTAAATATACACCAAATTAATCAGAAATTGTGAAATTAAAAGAAATCTACCGACGACAAATTTAAATCGTTAGAAAGGTAAAAAATTCCGCGTTTGATGCAAAAATGAAGAAATGATCGTTCCATGTGAAATAATCAAGTTTCCATTCATTAAAACAATGTTGTTTATTTCATTTTTATTTTAGTTCGTAATTTTGTTTTTGTGTTTATGTGTTTTTCTGATAAATAAATAATGTTTTATAACGTGTATAGTTTGTTGTTTATTTTCCACGGGTTACTAGATACAAACTAAAAATTAAATATACAAATAATCAGAAATTGTGAAATTAACAGAAATCTACCGACGTTAGAAAGGTAAAAAAATTCCACATTTAATGCAAAAATTAAGAAATGGCCGTTTCATTTGAAAATATCAAGGTACCATTGATTGAAATTTTCAAAATTGTCACAGTAATTTCTCTAATCACAAGAAGAATTAGGATTTGTCCATCCGGTCTACTCTAGTACATTTCATGTCTAGTAACATCTCAGAGTCATGATTTTGTGAGTATAGCGATATTTAATTTTTTTCAGACATCTACTTTTTGTAAAAATGGGGGCTCCAATTAAAAAAATGCAATTTTGATATAAATCGTCCTGTATAAACTTTGCCATTCAAGTAATATCTTAGGTTAGTAGCCTTAAGGAAAGCCCACCACATCCCATCAACAAATTTTAGAAATATCCCTTAATAAATCCACAATATTCCGCCCACCCACTATTGACCCACCCTGTATAATATGTATCATGTTCATTATAGTTCACTAGGTGTGATTTTATCAGTTTACATAAGTGCTTCTATAAACCTGTCCCCAAAGCGTAATGTCACAGCAGATACATCAGAGTGCACCTGCGTATGCATACATCAACATATTTTGCTTTTTTTACATTTTCGTTTGAACACATTGCCCCATTGGGTTAAATTTTGGCGAAGAAGATTATTCGGTTCATATATTATACCTAACCCTTATTTTCTATTTGCCTTTAAATTTTCTTTCAAGTCGACTAATTGAGCTAAAATTTGTCCCAGTAATTTTTGTGGCACTCCTCTCATTTCGTTTGCTTTTTTTTAATTTATTTGGCTGACCAGTTAAGTAATTTGGTTTAATTTAGTATTGTGGGACAAGGAAGCATCCCATTATGTTTAAGGGTGCTCCAAAATAAGGGGACAGTGAGGTAATCCAATCCTCAGTATTTCAAGATTAGCCCTGCAGCACGGATATACTTTATAATCTCATACGGATCATGGGTCCCGGGGACCCAAAATTAAAAAATGGTGGTTTCATAACTAAAACTAATGAATCAAGAAAATAACATTTTGGGATACTAAAGTGTTTATATTTATCACATCTATACATACAAATACTGTTGAATAATAAAAAACAAATTTTTGATTCCCTTAGCAAACACAGGATACGAAAATTAACATAACACCTAAAATAATGTTATTAGAAAAAAATATTATGTTCGACTGTAAACAAAAATATTTTTTCTGCTTCCTATAAAGTACAATAACTTTATAAAATATTATAATAATAAAAAATGTCTAAATTTATCCAAAACTACAAATGGTTTTCTAGGCTATCGAAAGTTTCATAATATAACCCTACTCGATACAATTATTGCAAATTTTATTCACGCATTGTATGCAGATTGGTTTTTTCCATTTCTCGCATACTGTCTGGGTTTTTCTATCCGTTCTTGGCGGGCAAAAGTAACATCTTTTCCTCTTGGATCGCTCTGGGGGACCGGTATTTCCTCTTTCGTGGCATCTCTCCTCTTGCGAAGTACCTAGTACCTTTTTCATATAAAACTGTAGGTCTTTTCTAATATTTGTGTTATCATATCTAAAAATAATACAAATATGTAAAGTTGTTATAAAAATATTAATGGTTACTTCTTACCTGCGCTTTATATGGGGTTCTGTCAATCGTGAAGCTAATCCATCTACAAAATCAAATCTTAGCGTCTTAGAAGTGTCTGGGTAGGCCTGGTGCAAAACATAAGCGTTTACCGATGAAATATTTACTAAGGCATAAAGAATACACATTGCCCAACGGTTCGTTTTCCCAGATGCTGATCTAGAGTATCTACTCCTCCTTTAGTTGTATTATAAAATGATATGATCTCTGTTTTTCCATTTTCATTGTCATTGGTTGCATCATGATGAAGAGAAGAAATCATTATTACAGATTTACCTTTCTTAGGCACATGAAAGAGCAGAGTTATATCTTTCGTAAACCCGTATAAGCTTGTTCCAATTAACCTCCTTCGGTCTGGCAGGAATTCAGGGGGAATCTCTTTCTTGTTCTTCCGAATGGTTCTTACAAATGTCAACTTTTCCTTTAATAATTTGTTTACGAGCTCCACCGAAGAGAACCAGTTGTCGGCTGTTACTTTTCGACCGCTAGTATGAACTGGTTTAGTTAGCCTGACAACTGATTGTGAAGGTACACTAAGCTTTCTTTCTTCTTCGGACAGAGTTTTTCCATCTGATCCTTTGCCGCTATATATAACCGTTATAAAAATAACTATTTCGTGCGTCTGTCAACGACATAATCTTTAATCCATACTTGTTTGGTTTGTTCGGTATGTAAACCTTGAAACTGCACCTTCCCCAAAAGCCAACAAGCATTTCGCCGACGCAAGTGTTTTCACCTACACTGTAGCACTTTTGACAGTTTTCCACGAATAATTGAAATATCAGAGCAGGCTGCTAAGGGATCATAGATTTTTCTGGCTTCCCTAGTATCTTTGTCGTCGAAACGAAGACACACCGAAATGACGGAATATCTTGTTTCTTACATGGTGCATCGAAATATATCACGTCCCTTTCCGTTGGTTGCAAATAGGGAACGGATCTTTTCATGGTTTGACTTGTATATTGAAGAAAAAAATAGCAATCAAATATAAGCCTTCAGCTCTATCATGTCTATGGGACGAAATTCTACTTTATTTGTGTTTGCAAATTTTTGTTTATATAACAAAATTTTATTGTTGGTATGAATTAGGATTACATTCAACAATTAGTCTGTGAACAAAAAATTCCAGACTTCAACGCCACTAGGTTTATTTTCAAGTTGTTTAGCGTGCGCACGTAGCCCTGGCAAATGTCTTAATAGATTTTCTTTGCGAGCTCTAATTTTTACACTAGGCGCTTTCTTAGCCCCCTTATATTTATTTTTTCCGTAATACCTTCTAGAAATATTACCTTGATTATTTGTGGCATCTGTGTCCGTTGAGCTACTATCAGTATCTTGAAGTTCAGCTTCAGGTAAGGGAAGATTTTCGTCATCTATATTCTTTTTCAGTATTGGACTCATGATCACTTTCAAGGGCAAAATTGGGATCTACTTGTTGGTCATCTGTATCACTGACGTCACTTTCAAGCGCATCCAACCATCTGTTAGCAATTTCATCAAAATTATCATCAGATGCTCTAATTCTTTGTTCTCTAGCATTCTTACACTAACACGGATCGTGGGTCCCGGGGACCCGCACGTGCAATTTTCTTCTAAATACCGAACGCGAAAAAAACGTCCGCACTCTAGAGCGATGGAACACGTACTAATAAGAGGCTATGCATGGCCTCGCCAGTAACCCCCACCTACAATCCAAACCATTACAAATATTTCGATTTTTCGGGTCCCTGGGACCCTACATCTGTGCAGCAGGGTTAATATTCTTAGACAGTAAACTATAACATACATTTTGGAGGTGCTCCCACCATTTCTTAGAGGTTCTTGTACAAACTAACCTTACTTTTTTCAGCATTTCTTATGTCATACTTTTTACTGAGTATTTTAGAATAGATATTATTATATTGTGTAATCTATAATTATTGTCTAATGATTATGCTTCATTAACGTTCATCTTTTTTCCATATAAAGCTCAATAACAAAAAATAAGAAGAAATAGTAATGTTAAAATTTTCTGGTAAAATAAAAACTTATTTAGTTATAAAACCGTATTTTCATAAATGCTTAACTTTTTATGTAGTTTTCAAATATGACCACTGAAAATGAACGTCAAACCTCTTTATGTAAAAAGTTTTAATTTTATTATATTTTCCACATTATCAACTTATTACAAATACAAAGTTTACGTATGATAATCCACAAGCTTCAAATATTATTACACTTTCCATGTTATCGGTAAAACAGTTTCAGTACATTATATTCGGTTAAGAGTTTACACAACATATGCTAAACACGTTAGTTAATTAAATTTGGATACAAAATTTTAAATGTCTTCGTACAACGAGTTTTCAGTGAAAGCATATAGATTTAGTTAATGAAGCTTTGAAAGAGAAATACGTTTAGCTTAAAAGAGATTGTTATTCACAAATTTAATTTAAATATAACGCCAATATTGTGAATCACACTTCTTAATTAACTTTTTAGAGTACAACTTAATCTTAGAGAATGGCATAACTTTAACTCGATACAAGCTAAGAAAATTTTCCTTATTCGCACTCTAAGTTTAACTTGTTATCTTTAACCATTTTTCTTACACGACCTTTCTAATTAAGTTAAAATAAATTCGTTAAATGGACTTAAAACTAACTTCGTTCATGAAAAAAAGCGGGTATATGTGAAAAAATTGTCATTTAATTACACTTTTTTTACCTGAATATGTGTGCATGTATAAATAGAAAATCGTTATGTAAATTAGAGTATTTAGTACACTGTAATTTCCTTCCGAAAACAAAGCCTAGCATTTCTAACATATATTTATATGTTTCAGTATGAAATTGAGTTATTTGTATGTTAATATAACCAAATAAAGCATAATGTAAGGAATAATTTTATTAAACGTAGCTTGAAATTTATTATTATTCATACACTCAGGTTAGTTGCAATTAAATGTATTGGGGATGCAAGGTGTAAACCGTCAATTGTGCCTACTGTAAACTGGTCCTTACACCAAGTAAGTAATTGAACTAGTGGTATCTAAGTTAATACTATTTATTAAATCTAATATCATAGTTATTATAGTAACCATCCTACTGCCCTATTCATAAAAATAAACAATTAACAATTTAATGTGGTCCATGAATGCTATTACATTAAGTTGCGTTGCGCTTTTGATTTACGTATTATTGGCCTAGTGACTAATGCTTCCGCTACAATTTCCTTATGCTAAGTTGTAATCACAAAAGTTGCTATCTAACCTAATTACTAATAATAATGGCAAATGTAGCCTTCCGCAACCTGCTAAGATTGCCCAGATGCAGGTTTTGTTCAATTTGAGATTGAACAATTTTCGAGACGATAACGTTCGTCAAAAGTTTTGACATTTGGATTATCCCACGCATCTAAAAACAAAGTTACAGCTGGATGTATCAACGTATCTTCGTACCCTCAAATCGGTCTTTTAGTTTTGGTGTAGCTCCCTGGCACTAATATAGCTCTCTGTTTTGATACTCTGGGAATGTAATCGCTTCCGAATATATGGATTCAGTTTTCGATGTAGCGCCTCCGAAAATTAGCAACATTGCATTACAACACTTAGAAAATGTGAAACACTCAAGCTTCGCTTTAGTGATTTAAACATCTTAAGGGTGTTTTATATGTCATATTAGACTTATACAATAAATAGCTGTTGTTCGTTAGAATATCATTTGGTGCTGATATTTATAGCTGCACCTTAGTATAGTTCAAACCAATTCACACACCCTGCTGTAGTTGCCACCCACAATTTGTAGCCATATCGAATGGGCTTTTCATGTATAATTTGTTGACAGCCATAACAACCAAGACACGGCAACATGGCATCATCAACGGAATGCATTTACTCCCAAATACTATTTTATAAAACTTTTGCTATTTATACAGTCAAATAAAGGTCTAATATTTTCAAATTTGTATTTATTTTGGGTTGTCTGCAAAATGAAAGAGCGACAGAATGTGTTCAAAACTATTTCGTGATATTGTTTCCCACCCGAATACACTTTGACTATCTCTTTAATCTTGAAAGTGCGTTCGCTTTGATGGCACTTGAATGTAGCAACACTCCAATGATCGTTTTTATTTGTGTCTTTTTAATTATTATGTGGTGGTTTTTTTTGATTCGCATAACGATTAGATTTTCTCATTATAAGTTTTAGTATTTCTTCTTAAAAAAAAACTGAGAATACCTCCAAAGGACCTCATGAATTTTCTTTTCACCTATGCCATTATCTTTCCATTTATAACCTTTTTTTTGGCTTTGCATTCTTTGTTTTTTTCACATATGCGGGAGTAATTTCATTCCCTGAAGAAAAATCGTCATCATAACTAAGGGATCTACTGTTTTAATTAGTATCGCCTGAATTTATTTCAATTGGAACCAATTCACACACCCTGCTGTAGTTGCCACCCACAATTTGTAGCCATATCGAATGGGCTTTTCATGTATAATTTGTTCACAGCCATGACAATCAAGACCCGGCAGCATGGCATCATCAGAGGAATGCATTTACTCCCAAATACTATTTTACGAAACTTTTGTTATTTATACAGTCAAATAAAGGTCTAAGTTTTGCAAATTTGTATCTATTTTGGGTTGTCTGCAAAATGAAAGAGTGACAGAATGTATTCAAAACTATTTCGTGATATTGCTTCCCACCCTAATACACTTTGACTATCTCTTTAGTATCGAAAGTGCGTTCGCTTTGATGGCACTTGAATGTAGCAACACTCCGATGAACGCTTTTGTTTGTGTTTTTTAAATTATTATGTGGTGGTTTTTTTGATTCGCATAACGATTAGATTTTCTCATTATAAGTTCTAGTATTTCTTCTTAAAAAAAACTGAGAATATCTCTAAAGAACTTCTATCATGAATTTCCTTTTCACCCATGCCGTTATCACCCATCAAATCATTATCTTTCCACTTCTAACTTTTTTTTGGCTTTGAATTCCTTGTTTTTTTCATATATGTGGGAGTAATTTCATTCTCTGAAGAAAAATCGTCATCATATCTAAGGGATCTACTGTTTTGATTAGTATCGCTTGAATTTATTTCAATTGGAGCTCGAAGCTGTCCACTACGTGAACTGTTCAAATCAAATGAATCTTACGCTACATAATGTTCACCAGTTTGGTATCCACTAGTCTCCTTTGGTGATAAACGTGTCAAAAACAATACTTTCTACCATTTCCTGATTCTCTTCCAACATTGCTAATGCTTCATGTAGAGAGAAATTTCTAAAACAAGAATGTCGTTGTTTGTGGAAGTGCCCATCGCGCTATATATAGCATACACAAAGTAGGGCGTAAAATGCTCATCTAATAGTTTTGATACAAAACAAAATAATTACACAACACATTTAATAAACGTATGTATATATATATATATATATATATATATATATATATATATATATATATATATATATATATATATATATATATATACTGACTATCATAAAAATTGCAACACCTAGAATTTGTAGAACAATTTTATTGAAATTTTCGTCAACAAAGTCTTTCATTAGAACAAACAAACGAACATGGCCGTATTATTGGCATGAGAGAGGCCGGACTTTCGCTAAGAGAAATTGCTCGTCGTGTAAACCGAAATGTTACAACGGTATTGAGATGTTGGTCCAAATGGTCCTAGGAAGTCGCTCTGGATCTGGACGTCCCCGCAAAACTACAGATCGCGAAGAACATCGCTTAAGACTTTTGACCACAAGAGACAGATTTTCGACAACTCGATCGATTGCAAATGATTGGATGAGACGAGTAGGACCCAGAATGTAATGTCATCTGTTTATCGCCGGATAAGGTTTTATGGGCTGTGTTCATATTGTCTTCCTCTTACACCACTTCACCGTCTACGCAGGCTATAATGGAGCAGCAAAAGAGCGAATTGGGCGCAAGAACTGCATCGAATTGTGTTTAGTGACGAGTCGCGATTTTGCTAGTGAGCCCACGATAGTTATAGGAGGGTCAGACGGATGCGTGTTGCAATTTTATGGAAGTCAGTATATATATATATATATATATATATATATATATATATATATATATATATATGTTAAATATCGTGATAATTATTTAATTAAATTGATATAAATGTTAGGGGATAGGGTTTAATATGTTTTGTAATTTACTTAAAAATGCTCCGAACTAACTCAGTATCTCTTTGGGATAGGGTTCAATTGCTATTAAAGTATTGTTGGCAAATAAAATAAATAAACTTTAATCCTTTTAAATAATTTAAAAAAATGTAAATCTTATCAAAATCTTTTCCGTAAAATCAAAAGAAATTTCTATTTTACACCAGGAAATATTCATATTAATAAGTAAATTGTATTTTGTACTTAATAGTTTCAATGTGAAACAGACTGTTGGAATTTTCACAAATTACGCATGCGTTGCGTCCTTACTAACTTAATTAAATAGAGCCTGTCGAAGATTTAATCAAAGGAGCTAAAGTTAGTGAGTACAATTTTGGTTTTGTTTAAACTAAAATTATTATTTTTATAATTGCACCGGTTCATTGACTTTTCAGATATTGATACATGTCGCACAAACATTTACACATTATCAAAAGAAACATAAATACAGGACATCAAAAGAAATAATCAATGCAACAGTTGGGTTATGATAGAAAAATTTAACTCACATGTGTTGTTGCAATTTCCAAATAATGGTCACGTTAGGCTTGTTCCATATTAAAACATTGGACGTAGACTTCTTTCCGTGTATCGATGATACTGCCTTGCTGTTCAAAATGGTGCTGCTTAATATTCCATAACTGCATCCAAATTCAATAACTGCACTTTATTTTATTTGTGTATTTAAATGTTGATTTAAATATTTAATAATTTTTCCGATTTATCTTGTATTTTAATTTTATATAAATTTTTATATTTACTTGCACTTTTATTTTAGATTCCGTTATGAAGTTAAATTTATTTTATAATCTCCATCACTTCCAACAAAATAAACATCAAATCCAAAATAACTGAAGGATTTTATTGACATAAACAAATGCACATCACCCGATGTTTAAACACGATTTTGGAATGAAACAATTACGATATTATCGACAAATATAGTCGGTAACCTTAGTTTTAAATTTTGTTATAGGTTAAAACAATTGTTTCTGAACTCTCAACTCTAGGTTGGTCGCGTTTCAAATCCGATAATGTTAACGAAAATTGTAACTTACATGTTAACAAAAACAACACTAACACTATGACTTGTTAGTCACAAAAAATTACAAAAGCAAGAGAGTGAGAAATCAGGAGCAATTCCTTTTATACTTTTCTCCTGGATACCAAATTTTCAATTTTTTTTCTACATTACACACAAAAGATCCTAGCATCTGATTGGTCTAAGCAAAATTGTTAAATTAACTAAAACATAAATTATGCCGTATCTTTTTTAAATCAAATCGGATTTGCTTTTTAAATACAAATTTGGAATCAGGGCAACTTTCCGCATAAAAAGACACCTCACAAGCCCTACTTCGCTTCCAAAATTTTCATTTTGACAACTTAAAATCTAAATTTACTAATATCTAACAAATTTTACATTTTACAACTAAACTAATTACATATTCAAATTACTTAAAAACTGCATCAGAATTCATCTATTTCAACCCATTTTACTTAGTTTTAACAAAATTTCCACTTTCATATCTATACATTAGGTAGTTAACTCAACTTTTCTAATTTTGTGTTTAGATTACATATTTACTGTTAATTTCTTTGCGAAAATGAGGGAAACCTATTATTATACGTTTTTATAATTTATTCTAAGCTTATCCTATAAAAGCTATAAATTTGTAAAATTCTTAAATATAGTACTTAACCTAACTTAATATAATTTACCTTTAACTTGCGTTTTAAACGTCCATATCACATGAAATATTCATCTAATGTATTCTTATATCTGTCTCTAACACAATTACGGTTTATTTGTACTCCATAGTTGATAATTTGGTCTTTTCACATTTCCATATTGTTAACACATTTTTGTCAATTTTTGTATACAATTGGTAATCATATATTAAATATCACACTGCACAAATGTTGTTCATGTTCTTAGTTATGTTTCTAAGTCACTACCACTTCATATGCACTTTTTAAATACTTTGTCTGTGAATTACTAATATACTGTGTTCGTACCATAACCCTTTTTTATAGTTCATAGAGTTTATGCATTGTACCTAATACTATATATGTTCTACATATTATAATTATCGTACTTCATGTGATCTATATCTGTTACGTGTTTAAAATGCTTAAATTAATTGATTAAAATGTGAAATTACTTAAATATCTTAACACAAACTAATCGTACACACTAATATGAATCGTGTTGACCTTTCTCACATGCTACTGGTAGAACTCATTGCTTTTATGAATATAACAACCTTGTGCATACCCCACAAAGCCTGTTTTATTACACCAAAACCATATTTTTACACTCGTATACTGTTTTTTCTTTCAAAACGAACTGTGTACTTCTTCAAGCTAGATAAACTCTAGCCCCTTTATTATGCCTATTTCTAACCATCTATATATATATATATATATATATATATATATATATATATATATATATATATATATGTAGTTAGGCTGGTCCTTTTAAATGTTACCAACATTGTGATTTCTGAAACCGTACGATATACGAGATAGATTAAATGACGAAAAAATTGCAATTTTAGGGAACCAATCCACTTGTATCAAAACATGCTTTATATGTTTTTCACTTTTAAGAGTTATACGAGAAAAACCAAAAAGTTCAATTTTCGATTTTTACCAGTAATAAGTTTACTTTTGATATTATCAAAAATGATGCAGGAAAATGTTAGTTCATTCAACATTAGCTATCTCAAGAAGAAGCTTGATTCTCTCTGCAACGATTCGTGTCCTTGAGGATACCATCAACTTTTTTTTCAAATACAGACCTGTATTTTTATTAATTTTTTATAGAATTTGTCAAGCCTAATACATCTATGTAGCACAATTGAACATTTTACGACGTTTTGTTTAACAAATAACCATCGTCCATAAAAGTTATGAGAAAATGTTATTTTGAATTTGTAGAAACAACCGAATTATACAGTAATACCAATCAAAAATTATACATTTGTATCAAATGTTCCAATTGACGTCCATTGTTTCTAATGGTCAGCCTACATCTGCTTAAATAAGATATATAAAAATTATTTATCATTTCTGGAGAAATACTTTTACACGTTAGATTAATTTTTTCTTTTAATTGCTCGAGATCTCGCGTAGAATTTGAAAAGGCTTTGTCTTATGAAACCCCAGATACAAAATCCAGAATAGTTAGATCTGATGAAAGGGCTGGCCATGAAATTGGCCCATTAGTTCCGATCCACTTATTTGAGAAAAGATTGTATAAGTAATCTCTAAAAATAGCGGCGTTATGTGGGGAGCCTCATCTTGCTGTAAATACATCATATTTATACGAGTACTCATATAGATAATCCTGAACTGTTGTCTCTAAAAAATTTAAGTAGTGTTGACTATTTAGAGTATAATCGTCAAAATGAGTACCAATAATTTTTCCATCTAACGCTCCTATCCACATATTAACCCCAAATATTTCTTGGAAGTTTTGTTCTCTATGGAGGTTGTTGTTTACATCTAACCATTGGTAATGTATCCAACGACAAAATCGTGTTCTTCTTCGGTAATCAAGTGGGTATAAATGGTATACTTTTCTTACTTTGCATGGATTGTATTTATTTATTTTTCAAGTTCTCCTTACTGAACCAAAGCTCAATCAAAATTCGTAAAAGCTTCCCGACTTGAACATCTTCCATTGATTCTATTTTTGTAATGAATAAATGCTAAAAGAGAACAAAGAATTTATTTCAAAATGCTCAGTACTTATAGCGCTAACTCAAAACGTTTATTGGAGTAATATGTTTGCTTCTGAGACGTTTCTTTTGAAATTCCCCATTTTCTCGTAAGTTTCTTTTCAATTTTTTAAATAACCTCATGCTAGGTATTCTCCGACCTGGGTATATTTCAGCATAATTATTTTTGCAACAAGATAAATACGTAATATGAATATTAATAATTTATCACTTCCAAAATGTATTTATTTGTCACACATTTACGTTTTATTAGTGTACATGAATCTGTGAGACGAAGTTTGTAGAACGTGTATTTGGAACTCAATCTAAACCTATTACGCAACGAATAAAAGAACTTATTACTACTACCAAGAATAACATTTCTTGTATAAAATTGGATCCACTAAAGCTAGAGTCTGAGTCTATGAAAATTGATAGCAAAGCTTCACCAATATTGGGTCATTCTGCGCCTAAACCCTCGTGTGCTTCAAACATTTCCTTTTTGGAGGAAACTATAATTGCTCATACAACAAGTGTCGACGAAATTTAGACCAGTTGAGAGCTGAAATATAGATTGCGGGTTCACATACAGCTTTTGAAGCATATCTGGTTCAATATCAACGATTAGTAAAACATTATGTCGAAGGGTTATGTAAGGATACCCAGGTTAAATATGATTTTACATATGGTGTACACTTTATTTCCGAACAAGAGAAATTTTATGTTGATGCAAAACTGGATTTTGTTGGACAGGATCTTCTTATCACATTACATCTAAATGAGGACGTGGAATGCAACTGCTGCTATTCAATATCAAAGAAATTGGGTTTATATCCTGGAATGATCCTAATAAATTAGTTGATTGGTTAAAGAAATTACTGGATTCAATGTCTGCAGGAAACACGAGTAACCACAACGAAATCATGCATATATATATATATATATATATATATATATATATATATATATATATATATATATATATATATATATATATATATATATATATATATGTATATATATATTGAAAAAGTTATAGGCAACTTCACATTATAACATTATTTTCGTGTTTACAACGTGTTACATAGTACCAGGGAGAATCAAACATACTTTTTTTAAAATGGGACACCCTATACATTAATTCAAATTTAGATTAAGCTCATCTACTCCATACTTCAAATATAGGATATCATTACGTTATACAGGGTATTTCAAAAGTTATGGTCAATTGTACACGAAAATTATTCTCATTTCAACGTCTTGTATACCCTAGACAGAACAACCTAACAATAATTTGGACAGGATCTTCTTATCACATTACATCTAAATGAGTACGTGGAATGCAACAGCTGCTATCTAGTAGCAAAGAAATTGGGTTTATATCCTGGAATGATCCTAATAAATTATTTGATTGGTTAAAGAAATTACTGGGTTTTATGTCTGCAAGAAACACGAGTAACCACAACGAAATCATGCGTATGTATATATATATATATATATATATATATATATATATATATATATATATATATAATAATAATAAGCAGATAAATAGGGTTTATATCCAGGAATGATCCTAATAAATTAGTTGATTGGTTAAAGAAATTACTGGGGTTCTATGTCTACAGGAAATCGTAGTAACCACAACGAAATCATTTAAAAAAGTTGTAGGCAACTTCAAACTTCACATTTATTGTTTTCGTGTTTACAGCATGTTACATATTACCAGGGGGAACCAAACATACCTTTTCTAAGATGCCACCCTATATATTATTTTAAGTTTATATTAAGCTCATCTCCCCCATACTTCCAATATAGGGTATCATTAAGTTATACATGGTATTTCAAAAGTTATGGTCAACTGTACACGAAAATCATTCCCATTTCAACGTCCTGTATACCCTAGACGGAACAACCTAACAATAATATTTTCCAAGCATAACTTTTTGATATTGATATTGGTTCACGGCTCACTTGTTATAATAGGAATTTTTAATGAAATCTCCTTCTGTTATTAAATTGAAAATATTTCAGGGAGTGCTTAATAAAAATGAAAGAACATAAAGTATATTTTCACTTTTTAAAATAAAATAGAAGGCGATTCATTTGAAAAAATTGAGAAAATCATGTGTTCGGGTTTTGGCTCGCTGTATATTCAATTGGTGCAATAAAAAAGAAATAGCACTTTCTCGTAACACTGTACCAATGTCAAAAAGTTATTCTTGGCAAAAATTATTGTTAGGTTGTTCTGTCTAGGGTATGCAATACGTTGAAATGAGAATGATTTTCGTGTACAATTGACCATAACCTTTGAAATACCCTGTATAACGTAATGAAGCCTTATATTGGAAATATGGGGGAAGGTGAGCTTAATCTAAATTTGAAATACTGTATAGGGTGTCGCATTTTAAAAAAAGTATGTTTGGTTCACCCTGGTAACATGTAATACCCTGTAAATACGAAAATAATTTTATAAAGTGTTTGTAAATAACTTTTTTTGATATCTCCTTTAACAACGGATATATCGTACTTCGACGCACTAATGCCGCACCCTGTATATATATTGTATGTAAACTTAAGTTTAAAAACGCACAAAAAGAGTTTCTCGAGTAGGATTTGAACCCACGATCTGTTCTTTGCTAGAGAACTGCGTTACCAACTATGCTAGGGAGGAGATCTCACTCGATTTGTATTTTTTATTGGTACTGATGTACACTAACTTTTATTTATTAATGATCACAGTCAACTTTTTGTACTTACTTCATGAGAGCCCGCAGTTTGCCAAGTTTCTCAGATGATATAGAACGTGACTGATTGTAAATTTATTTGCGAAAGCAATATTGATAGAAATATATAGAATGAAGCATTTTATTTCAACCAAGTTCATTAATAATAATAATATAAATTGTGTAAATTTAATTTTCAAACATTTCACAAAAATAATTCCTTGAGTGGCATTTTAACCGATGATCTGTTCTTTGCTAGAGAACTGCGTTACCAACTACGCTACCGAGGGAGCAAATCTCACTCGATTTAAGCTTAATTTGCATGTTTTTTGTAATAGTACTGATGTGCACTCACTTTTATTAATTACAAAAATTTGACTGTGATTGTCACAATAAACAAAAGTTAATGTACATCAGTACTAATAAAAAAATACATACAAATTAAGTTTAAATTAAGTGAGATCTGCCCCCCACGGTAGCATAGTTGTTAACGCAGTTCTCTAGCAAAAAGCAGATCGTGGGGGTTCAAATCTGTCTTCTTTTTTGTGAGTGTTTTTAAAGTTAAATTTACATACAATTTATATTATTATTATATTTCATTCTCTCTGTCTCTCTCTCTCTCTCTCTCTCTATATATGTATATATATATATATATATATATATATATATATATATATAACTGATGAACTACGTAAAGCAAAAGATCTGTTCATTTAATTTCATTGTTACAACAACTACCACTACAGATACTACTATATATTCAGCAGTAATGCCAATAGAAAAATTTGGTAGACATCTTCACCAGCAAACGGCAATAGATAAATTTGTTACACATTTTATTCATCATTACGGCGATGCCCCGAAACAAGGTGATGATTTCTGTTATGAAAATGTGATTTCTTTGTCTGGACTAGCTAGTAAGAAGAGCGTTTCTATCCCAACTATTGAAATCGTGATACTTAAATTTTTTGATAATTTGGTTGCTGCTACGAAAGTAATTCCTAGATTTAATCCAGACACTAAAACGTTTAAATCACTTGCGTTATACATGAGTACTAGCTTAAAGCAATTATGCAACATTATTCACAGACACATAATGAAGAAATCAAAACTTTTTAGCTTTAAACATCCGGACTTGGAATTAAAAAACATAAAACACTTGCAGAAATTGACAGAAGATCATTTGGTCACTGAAAGAGTATCATTAGTTTTGAAAGACAGAATTGAAAAACATTGGGAGAAACCACAAATAATACCAGTTACAAATAACATTGTCAAATTTAACAACTACATTAGAAAAGAGGCTGAAACAAGTCCCGATCTACTTGCTCTGATGATTGAAAATGAGAAAAACGAACATAACAAACAAACGTTAATTTTCAATTAGAAAAGGTTGGCAAAAGGCATTATGGCTTCAGTATTAGTATTAAATCGTAAAAGAATTGGAGAGATACAATATTTAAAGACTTCGACATATCTTAAAGATTTTTCTGAACCAAAGAATAAAGAAGAATTATTAAACAGCTTATCGACTTCTGAAAAACTACTGTGCAAAAATGTGTAATGTTGTGGTTTAAAAGCGCCACGTACAAACAATGTTTAATAATAAACAAATCGTTAAACTAACCCGAGATCCAAAACACTCAATAAAAGATAATGCCGTTGTCTCAGTCGGTAAATTAAAGGAGGCCGGTTCAATCTTTTTGATTTGCTTAATTACAAATATTTCTGTTTAGTTATTTCCACTTAACATCAATACAGTAACTGCAATGTAACAATAATAAAAATTATCTCGGACGCCAGGTTATTTTTTGATTATGCTCGGAATAACTAAATCGAGGATACAATAAAAAATTCACCACAATGTCAAAATAAAAAAAATATACAATGTTTATTAAATATTTAAATTTAGAATTATATTAAATATATCTTAAAAACTAATTGTAATAGCCTTAAATTACTAAATTATGGATATAAATACCTGTTCGAAAATTTTTGTACATAACTTTTTGATAACATCTGGTATCTAAACGAATACGGAAATGCAAACCAAAGGTGATGTAATCTTTGCACCAATATTGCATAATTAGTCGTAACAACAATGCTGTACGTTGTAAACTAGACCAAAGTTGAATTTTACTTCTTACAAATTTATCTTCATGAAATTTGAATAATCCAGTGTTTATTGCACTCTCTCGAAAGTTCAAATAAAAAAGGTGTGATCTAAATTAAATGCAAAATTGCAATCATAAGTATCAAAAATACCAAAAGTGGTAAATGTAAAAATGATAAAAGTATTAAAAGTGAAAGTGCCTGCAAAGAGCAAATGTTTCAGATTTTAATAAAATATGACTTAAATGTATCTTACCATTAAATCAATGGCACTTTTCACAAAATTTAAGTGGAAACCCAAAAATGACTTCCTAATCAACATAAGGTTCATCAAGTAATCTCGAAAGGACGCTTACAATATCAGGTGATATAGCGTTTCGCGAAAAAATGTGCGCAAAAAATTAGTTTAAAGATATGGGAATATAAACCCCTAAGAAAATATGCACTTAAGTTACACCAAAATGAAAATTCAGTTACCTACCTCACACTTATAATGCATTAGTAATTAAAAACTTTTTTCTTATATTTTACAACTAAATGAACGGAGAACGTAAAAGATTCGTTACAAATGTTAGCGCACTTGTCCAATTCCCATCTTGTTTTCTCCTTTTAATGCAGCAAAAAATAGAATCGTTACTCAAAGTTCGTAAAATGATTAAAGAGATACCAGAGTCCAATGGACATATTTTTGCAAATCCTGATTCAACTAAAGAATGGTTTCATGATGTTAGTGTGATTTGTAAATTTGCTTCTGCGTGTGGTGCACACAATTTCACATCTTTCACATCCACCAAATTTATAAACAAACGGCAATTTTACAAATAATGAACATGGAGCAATTGGCAACTTTTTATGGGCCATACTAAAAAAACAGACGAGCAGTGATACAGGTACATAATACCTAGTACATGACAGTCATGAAAGTGATACTTTTGCGAGACGATCATAATCAATTGAAGTAATATACAAAATCTGTAAAGTTACGGTAAAACATAGTTTTAGAACCCAGTAAACACATTTTTGTGTCAAATGCTTAAGAGATACGACACTGAAAAATAAATACAATCTGATAGAGACAACCTTACCAGGTAAATCCTGAAAAGTAAACTATTTCAGGGTACAGTTTCTGGAAAAGGTTCACTTTCTGGACCAACTCAAGGTGACTCGCTCTCTGGTGGTGAGAAATGTAAGCTTTTAGAACTCTTCAATGTCAAACTTTTGGCGGCAACTTTAAATTTTTGGAGCTCGCTAAAAATAGAAATTGCAAAGTCATCATCATCATCATATTACACTCTGCGGTCAAACGTTTTGGCAGAAAATTTGTATGTCAAGGTCAAAAGCTAAAAATAGAAATTGCAATGTCATCATCATATTACAATTCTTAGAAGTCTAAAAATGGAGTGGTCAAGGTAAAAGATTATTGACCTGTAGGGGAATCGTATAACATTTCTTAGAAGTATAAAAATAGAATCAATTCATGGACACAAGAAGAACGCGGGTTGTTGTCTATGCTAAAAAGTAGACCAAGGTCAAATGGTGCTTATGTTGACTAAATTGAGTCAAGGTGAAATAATTTTCTAAGCTAAAAGTAAGTGGGTATTTAACAAGTTTAAACATGTTGTCATATAATACTTAATTCAAGGACACATTTTTGTGATATAAACCACAGCGAGGTGTGTTGAGATCAGTCAGTTAGCAACTTGTAATTGTTAAACACGGAATTAGCAGGGTTAAACCAAAGCACCTACTGCAAACTTTTTAAAAGTGCATGTGACCTGGATATATCAAAAAGGTATAAAGTGATTAATATGGCAGTAATTAATACTAAGTATGGTGAACGTATAGTGATGGAAACAGATGATTTTAAATGTATATTACTTCAACGCTTTTATGAATATTTGAAAGAAGAAACTCGAATGGTAAACAATGTTAGTTAAGAAGCGAAAGAGTGCAGGTGGTGCTGGTTTAGTGAATGCTCTAGTCAATAAACTTCCGTTTGAATTGCATTTACCTGGTTACCAGTATTGCGGTCCTGGTACAACGTTAGAAAAACAACTCGCACTCGGTTACCCCGATATTAATCAATTAGATGCTTAGTGCAAACTTCACGATATCAGTTACAGAGATTACAGAGATTTAGATAGTAGACATAAAGCGCATAAAATTTTACAAAAAAAAAGCTTGGGAACGCTTTAAATCATCATACGCAACATTAAGTGAACGAACTGCAGCTTTAGCAGTCAGTACCGCCATGAAAGCAAAGAGAAAATTAGGAATGGGGTGTAAACGTCGATCTAATATGAAAAAGAAAAAAATGCAATGGCGGAAATGTATTGCATTTACGAAAAACAATAGCTAAAAAAATTAAACCTACGGAAATTTCACAGACACAATAAAGTCAGCGCTTTCAACGGCAAAAAGTGTGGTAAAAAGTTTAGAAGGAAAGAAAAACATTAAAGTTCCTAGAGTAATTCCCCTACCTAAACAAGGAGGGTTTTTACCATTTCTTATTCCGTTGTTACTTTAGCTGACGGTGCATCAGGAATTGCTAAAAATGCTAAAAAGTTGCAAGAAGAGACATCGCGCAACAATCGCATGATGGAATCGATCGCTATAGGTTCCGTGAATAAGAAAAGCGGTGAACTGTATCTAAAACCAAACAAATCTGGTGGTGGTGCATTATACTTAAAACCGTTTCTAAAAAACTGAATAAATTACCCGAAAGACCGTTAACGGATATTGGGAATACACCAAAAATGTATCTTAGGTTAGGGATATTTGCATGAGAGATAGCATGCCTAAATTACCACGAAAAAATGAATCCAAAATTATTAACTTAGATAGCCAAAGAGGACTAGGTACACATTGGGTTTGCTACAAAAAGCGTGGTAAAAAGGTATGGTATTACGATAGTTTCGGTAATCTTCGACCACCAATCGAAGTGATTAACTACTTTCGAGGGTGTAAAATATATTATAATTACAACCAAGATCAAGAGTCTAATACAATTATTTTCGGACACAATTTTTATATAAGTAATCAGCACAACATCAAATTTTCTCAGTTATGTCAATAACATTCAGTTTAGAAGGTGTGGGAAATACACCTAGCTACAACTTCTATCCACCAATAGAGCAAGATTTGGGGAAGAAATGCGTTATTGGATTGGTTGGATTTTGTGGCTGCAACAGCATCAGAAACATTTATACAGGCAACGATAGATTTTATTTTAGAACAGATCCATTTCATCTACAAGTGATTAATATTCCGCACGGTGCATATGAGTTAGATGAAATTAGTGATTATCTAAAATCTAAAATACCCACAGAAAGGTTTATCATTAGAGCAAACAACAATACACTTAAATGTGAGATAAACAGTTCATTTGAGATCGATTTTACTAAAGAAAATTGCATTTGGCGCATGCTAGAATTTGAGTCTAAAATATTCGAATCAAATATTTTATATACATCTACGTTAGACATCCAAATACTTAAACACACTAATCTACACGTAGAGTGCAACATTATAAAGGGATCTTATCGAAACGGGAAACCTGCTAAAGTATTATATGAGATTGATGTTTCAGTTCCACCAGGTTATCGTCTAGATAAAACTCCAAGCAATACTCATTAGAAGTAAACACTGACATAATTAGTAATACAACAATTAATTTGACTAATCAAAAGGGTGAATTAATAGAGTTTGGTGAATGGAACCATTCACAGTACGCTTAGAACTAAAAGAACATGGGTCTAAGAATTAATCCAGGACCAACTCCATCTTTCGAAAATTCATATAAAAGACATCCCTACAGTAAGTCATTAATAATCATCAACCTTCATTGCGTTTAACATCTGCAGAGAAATACTTTTTAACGTCAATTGGTTTAAAAGTTCTCAACCGCAATGGCAGAACCGTTAAACGTCTTTCAAAACGTACATTTTGATCATACTATAATTAAATCAGATAATCACACTTATCTTCCGTATCGATCTTCTAAATGTGGACATTCCGAAGAAATATGCACTTTAATTCAAAGTCAAGATCTAATTACGGGTACTTATGATAGTTTTCAGTACATAGAAGGTAAACTTGAGCTCAAAAAAGAAGACGAAAGAAAAGCATGCAGCTTAACCAACAATTTCCCGAACTTTCTTTTCGAAGAAATGCGTTAGGAGTTAGGTGATCAGAGAGTGGATGTTTGCAGAAATCTAGGTATAACATTTACGCTTAACGGATACATTTCTTATACGGCAATCAAAAGCAAAGCACTAAGCCATTTCCGATCGTCGCCAAAAAATGAAGAACCATTACAAGTAGAATTCGATGAGCAAAATGGAGAAAAATCTTTTACAGTATGCATACCATTGACCCACATATTTGGAATAATGGAGGATTATCGTCAGGTAAACGTGAATATGTGCCAAGAGTTGGTTTTAATTCGATCTAAAGGCGATACAAACTGTTACTATGGTGAAGTTGATGCCGCAATAACTTTAAATAAAATTCAATGGAAGGTACCACATTTAACACTTAGTGATGCTGCGAAACTTAACTTGTGTCAAGAAATCAATAAAAATTCTATTATTACTGTTCCATTTCGTCAATGGGAGTTATATGAATTACCTTCTTTAAAACAGGTAACCTCAGACATATGGCCAATAAAAACATCAACGCAACTGGATAATTGTTGCATTCCAACAAGGTAAAAGGTACACAAAGTCATCAAGGGCCAGAAATTTTGATCACATTAACATCAGAAATCTTGAAGTACATCTGAATTCTGAGTATTATCCATATGAAGCAATGCATTTGAACTTCAGTGCTAACCAATACGTACCTGCCTATCACAATTTTTTGAAATTTCGATGTGATTACTATGGTGAAGATGATAAAGAAGCATTATTCAACTATTCCGAATTCAAATCATGTCCAGTATTTGTAATGGATTGCTCTAAACAAAATTAATCCTTAAAGAACTCAACAGTAGACATTAAATTGGAAATGGAATCTCTAACACCTTCGATAATGGAATTGTTGTCTATGGTCTTATTCTCCATGACGCTATTGTGCAGTATAGCCCACTCTCTGGGGAAGTGAAAAAGTTATAGTTTTTGTAATATAGCCTAGTATATAAATAAAAATGTTGTAATTATGCGTTTAGTTTTATTTCATCCACTAACGATGACAGTAGTTACTCAAAAACAAAAACTCTCAATTCAAAATCATGACTTTGATGAAAAGTCTATTACCTGAAAACATGGTGATTTACTTCCTAATAGTATACGTGGTATTATATGTGTGGGTAGGCATAACGATATTGACTGTTTCTATTTGGGTCAAACTTACAGTATTTCGGGACATGTGTTCAAAGTTCTGGGTAGATCCGTTTGGTTTCATGGTCATAAACAAGGATGCTGAAGTTAATAATGGTCGCTATAGGAAAAGATTTGATGAATATACAATACCTTAAACTGCCTACAATAGTTTAGTAGGTACTGATCTGTTTAGGTATTAACAGCTATCTGTTTATGTAAACAGCTATCTGTTGGAGGTAAACCGGTATCTGTTCAGTAAACCCGCTTTGCTACAATGGATAACAAGGAAATGATATTAAAGAATAAAATTATTAAGGCTCGTAAAATAATACAGCAGAAGTATAACAGTATTAAAACTGCTGGCATTGATAATGAAAGAACATTTGAAAGTACTTATAAACCCCTAATGGAACCTCTAACTGAAGTAGTAGATAAAATCAATCCAGATAAAAAACACCTAAAAAGGAGCCCATTGGCGTTAAACCCAAAAAACCACCCCTATTCATATTTCCGAGAAAGCACGCTACTACCCCCACTAGCCCGCTAGCTCAAGTTCAACGGACTACAGGCTTCACTATTAGGTGATTCAAGAAAGGGTGCTACTAGCCTACTGGCTCAGCTTCCGTTTATTCAAACAAATCCTCCTCCAGGCCTTCGTACACCATCTTTCTTAGATACATCTGTTTTAGGAGAGATTAATATTGAGGAAGAAGTAGAACCTCGTAGTGTCACAGATGATTCTACTACCCGTAATGAACCCATCTCAAAGAATTTCTCGAGCAGTATCATGAATTATCTCGTATATACGTTGAACGTATTATGAGGGATCCTGAAGGTGTTATTCATCATACTTATGGAGTCCACTATGATACCAAAACTGACAAATGGACAATTGGTAGTACTCTCGTTACAATTAAAGGAAACGATATGATTATTAAAGGTGTCACGAATAAAGGGGTTCCAGGTTTATATGATCTGTTTATTATGAATGAAACCAATTTAAATCTAGTACATTCAAAAGATAGAAAAGATTATAGAAGTATTTTAGAAGCTACTAATGTTGTAAGGCGAGATTGTGACGTAAGTGGGCAAATCCGAGAGAGCCGCAGCAAAAAGTATACACAAATTATCAAACCCTTGCTATATCATCATCACCCACAACCAAGGGAGGTGGAGCTATGTTTTTAAGGAATTAACAAACAGGCTGATTGAATATAAATATTGGAATGATGTACATGAACTAATTCGTGATCTAGAGGTATTGTGGGCAGAAACATTGTCAGGGAATACAGGTGTCGTGAATGACATAATATCAATTGTAGAAGAACTGTATGAGGATGGGTACGTTGAAAAACCAAACAGCCGTTTTTTAAACAGTATAAATGAGAATGCATTGATGTCGACATATCATAACTAAAATGACCCTTGACAAATTTGGACGTTCACATGTCCAGTACCAATTCAAGAAATTAACCCCTCAGTTTAAACTGATTGATGATGATCAATTTGATATCGAGAATAGGAGACTCAGCAATGTTGCCAGCCCCATAGATGCTCAAGATGCCATCACTAAGCAATACTATTTATCAACAAGATTCAATTTGGATGGAATCCGTTTGACCCGGAAGAAGATGGTGATGCTACAAATAAAGGATATCTTGATTTTTGTCTACAAGCAGTTCAGAAAGCTTTTAATGGAAACTCTAACGCTTATCTAGTGTTGGAGCAAAAACTATATCAACTTAAAGATATTGTGGATGAGTTAGTACCATGTCTAAATTACAACTCGTCAACGAATTGCACAAACCTGCACGAAAGAATGTTAAACGAAGGTGCACAATAAATAAAGATTTTGATGACTTTTGGCAAGCAGATTTGTCTGAATTTAACACATATTCCGAACAAAATAAGAGCTATAAGTATAAATTAGTGGTTATCGACTGTTTTTTGAAATACTTATGAACTAAAAGATTAAAAACGAAAATAGGTCAAGAAGTTACCAAGGTCATGCAAACAATCTTCAAAAAAGGACGGAAACCTACCAATTTGCAGACAGACGCAGGAAAGAATTCTACAATGAGCATTTCACTAAACTAATGCAGCGTTATGGAGTCAATCATTACTCCACCTATAGCACAAAGAATTCCGCAATTCCGGAACGTGTTATCAGAACCATTAAGGGTGCTCTATATAAGACATTCAGCCTACAAGGTAAACACAAATGGATTGATACAATTGATACCATAACCATGGATTATAAAAATCGTAAGCATAGAACTATCGGAATGAAGCCCAAAGATGTCGGTAATCATACAAAGCTAGAGGCTTACACTCACATAAAAATATTCGACAGGAATCGATGTTCTGTGTGAAATAGTACGAATCAGTAAATTTAAAAATATTTTTGCCAAAGGATACACACCCAATTGGTCTAGTGAACTATTTAAGATTGTGAAAGTTAGCATTACTAACCCCACTACGTACATGCTGAAAGACATGAAGGAAAAACATGTAATGGGAGATTTTATGAACATGAATGCCAGAAAACGAAGTATCCTGATGTGTATCTAGTAGAAAAAGTACTTCGCTCCAAGAATAATAAGTTATACGTAAAGTGTGGGGATTGGATGAAAGATCATGAATCAATAAGGATGATATTGTTTTATAACATTTAACTTGTAATTTGTGAAATAAATTACTTATATTAGTTATATAGTTTGTATAAAAGGATGTAGCTCTTAGATGAAATAAAACGAACAAAGAAATAATAGTATTTTATTTTTTAAATATAAACATTACATTTGTTTTTAAAATTTCATTTACCCATAAAGTGAACCTAAAGTACTTCTATCATCACTTAAGTTAATGGATGGCCATATCCCCGAATCCGGCCCACACCTCCATCCCAAGCAGGAATTAGAATTTGTTTCACTTGTATTCATGTTGTCTAGTATCCAGTAATAAATTTTGTGGTGCTAATCGTTTTCCCATGGTTGAAACTTATAGTTTATATTTTGTTCTAATAATATTTCAATCAAAATATCGAGGCACTTGTAATATGCCGCTTTATTAATACATACAGTTATAATAAATAAAGTGTCCTAGTAAGCAATATTTTCTAAGGTAGATTTAACATTTGTTGAATCATCAACCCATGATAAATTGTATAGATACATTTTAAGCGGTATGTCAGCAAGTACATTCATATCGTTTAAGATACTATCTACTTCATCAAAAGTTAATGAATTGTAGCCTTTATCGATACACAATTTCATAAAACTTTTAATGGTATCGTCTAATTTAATTTCTTTATCAAATAATGTCTTAATAATAACTTCATTTGCACACTTTGAGTTTATAGCACACCACTAAAAACAGTCATCGGGAATAACAATATATTGTAAAATATTCAATACAAATAAATAGCTTTTGGGAGAGGACTTCCCCATCAAAGAACGCTTCAGGTATTTGCTGTAGATTTTATCACTACTGTACCATATCTCTTCCTGCAATTTGTTTTCAAGACTGTTCATAATGATAAAATTGTTTTCTGAAACAGAAGACGAATAAAATGCTATGTAAAGTTAAATCCCCGAGGTCTAGTATCAGTGAAATTGAAATTTACTAATCGTTTATCATCACAAGGATTAGTACTACTTTATTCTGTTTGATCGTTTCTTTGATCTTATCAGATGCTGACAACGCCTTATGACGTCACCATCAAACAAAACATGTTTATAATCATTTATCGTGGTCTGTTTGATGCTTGCACGGATATAACCCTTTGATTTTTTTACACCTTCTTCATCTGTCATGTAAGCATACATTTTTGCACGATGTCCTACAAATTCAACATAATCGCGCCATGCTTTTCATCTTTCATTAATCCAGGAACTTTTTTATTTACTACTGGAATTCCAAAGATATTGTTGGGGTTATAATCAGATGTATCAAATTTATCAATATCTTCTTTAATGCTTTCATAGATATCGGAAACTGAAAAGGCGTATATGAGGCTATCCGTATCCATATACAAGAGCTTAGCATTATTATGAAACTTGGGTAGCGTGTAACAGTAATGAAAATTGTATAAAAAAGTTGTTGAAACGTCTAAAACACCGAATCCTGCATATATAGGTTTATTGAAATATACTTCTAGCTTATTCATTTGAATGATAAGCATATCATTATGAAATATTGTACAACTACGAAATTTTGGTTTTGTATGTAAGCACAAGCACCATAGCGACCCTTCCATTTCATTACTAAACGTATATCCTTATGTTTACGTACATTTTCCATCAGCTTCCCAAAAACGCTATTATTCATTAATTTATAAAATTTTTATCAAATTCATTTTGAGATTTCTAGCGCATGGTGGTATTCAAATCGATATATTTTTTTAACCACGGGGACTGTTTAAAACGTAATATACGGTGTACTTTTATCAACTTTAATCCATATTTTAAATTTCTGTAATGAATTACAAAATTATGTTTAGGATACAATGTAAGCAATAATTTTTCATTGTGGAATCAGATACGGGTGGTACCATATGTTCGGGTGCCAATGGTATATCACTGTGACTCTCATGTAATTCTATAGGATAGTCTAAATCACACTCGACTATATAGCCAATTTCCGAATCATCGGGATGGTTTATTAAATCAAAGGTTTCAAAATTATCAAAAATAAAAAAATCGCCAAATGGTAGAAATTCTTACATGGTAGCTCCATATAAATTATTTACGTCGTAGTACATTAAATACACACTTTCGGAAGTGGGATCAAAATTTTCCCCCATTTACTTATTATTAGCTTTAGCATATCGATTAGAACATTGAGCCACATCACCTCTAATTCCCCTCTCAATAAATATTAGCATATCAATGTTTGTAAATAGTTCTAACTGTACTTGTGTAATTTTAAGCATAGCATCGAATGTCAAACCGGGGGTTGTATAATAGTGCAGAGGATCAAGTTTGTAAGTACTTAAACAAGTTTGCCGAAAGTTTTCGAAAATGTATGCTAACAGTAGAACGTCCGTTTTTAGACACAAATCCGAGTAATCCCCTAACGATTTAATATTAAATCTGTTCCAAACATTAACTGCATGTGCAAAACTCGCATCATTGATTCCCTCATTAGTGAGATGACTGAAAAACGCTTCCTTGAGAGGGAGCCTGGTCTCGCTTAATTTATTCCAAGTATCGAGATATTCATAAGGAAACACCTTTGCGAACTAGTAGAGAAAATTCTTCGGCATTGTTATAATTAGCGTGGGTAATCATTTCTTTACTATTTTCCAAATAGTCTGTCAACTTTTGAATACTACTACTCATAAATCTTAAAGAGTCAATAAATCTAAACCTAATTTTAGTGCCTTGTATTACTTTCGTGAAAGAAATATATTTTTCTTTGTTTATGGATAGCAGTGAAATCGCGCCGGGAACAGCAGCCACTTATCTAATGAGGAAATGACTATCATAACCTGATAAATTATGAAACACGACTGGTAGAATGAAGGAGTCTTTATAGTTTAGGTTACATCATAATCAGTAAATGGTTTTCCACAAATGTGGTAAATCGTGGTGCTTTCAAAGTGCTCAACCTGATTGGGAGTTAAAGTATCCATAGGAATTATTTTATTGATTATTTCGCTAGTCCAATGTGCAATACTTGGAAGCTCTTTAACAAACCATTGAATACAATCCTTTCCTCTATAAAGTCTAAATTGTGATAAAGAATCATTGTATGAACACTTCAAGTAGTAAGCAATGCTGAAGGGTATATGTTTGGAGTGAAATATAGTATTACTATCGATGTCAGTTAAATTTGTACACTTTTTCAAAATATTTTCTAAATCTGCATAAATTACAAACGGCACCTTTTCCTGGAATTTGAAATTTTTGAACTGCATAAACTTTTCTGCTTCAGTAGGTAGCTTGACAAATCATCGATTAAGTTGATGACAGTGAGTGATGTGTTTTTGTAGAACGTGATCTAAAGTAAAATGGTTCTAACATCGATAACAAATGAATTTCTTGTGCTCCTTATTCGATAGTTGTTTATAAAAAAGAACCGACATATTTTTAATCCACGTGAAATGATACACACTATTATTTTTTGTATTAATATCGCCCGCAGCTTAATAATTAGCAGAAAGTGCTAAAAGATTTATAGGTTCCTCGCACTATTTTGATTTTCACTTAACACAAAACTTTCCCCTGAATGCAAAACAAATTAATGGAGAGGTTGTTTAACTGTTCAAATTCTTTTACATCATTTACTTTAATGGGGAAGGGAATTGAATCATAATTCAAAACATCCATAAAATGAGGATTAGTGTAAACTATCTGAATGATGTTTTATGGGATATAGTGCCGAAACATCGTCATTTTTAACACTCACTACCGCATGCTGTACTGCTATGAAGTAGGGAACTTTACCGTAAGTTGAAAGGCCACCTCTAAATCGGACAGCTATTAATATTCACCTTTAAATGTAATACTTCATGTAATGCCCAACCGGAATCCCTTTCGGAAAACTACTCTAATTTATAATAAACGTTTTCATTATACCACTTCGTAAATTGGTCGCAATATTGATGGCACAATTTTTTATGCTAAATGTCTTCAACTCGATAACGTGATTTTGAGAATGGATAAAATTGCAGACTAAAAGGACATTAACCTTTAGCATCGATTGCCTTAGCATTAATTTAACCTTTCGTGCAAAACTATTGTATGCATTTTGTAAAAAAAATAAGAGGGTCCTTGACGTTTGCCATACCGGCTATTATTCCCGTAAGTAACCTACCATTGAAACATGAATCTAGAGAGTACCAACTTAATTTGCGTGTACTCTTTTTAGCGACATTGCCAATTCCACTACCTGTTTTCCCTGAAGCGTTCTTTAACTGTTTAACTCTTATAAGATAATACTTGAACAATGATAAATTACTTTCGAATTTAAGCAAATTTTCGCATGTCTCTAAATAAATTTTATTTTGAATTATATCTTGCAATAGCTTAATATTAGTGTTAATTAACGGATGTGCTTACAAATTCATTTTTGGTTTTCAACAATGGAATAATACTTAACAATATCACTACTACTGGGTATAGCCTTACTCATAGTTACCTTCAAAACTTTATCCAACACTGCAAGAAAATATGAAGCACACGCGCTGTCGATTATGTAGTAATGGAAACAAATATGTTCATTATAACTGATATGTAAAAATTAATAATTTAAGTAACTATAGAAGTACTTTAGGTATACAATTGCAATTCTAGTCGGGAGTGCAATATACTTACTGGTATAAAACTGCTCTTTATCTGCTTATGTAGTAATACAATACCAGCATTCAAGGTCAAAACTGGTTAAAACTTGTTGCAAGAGATTCAGTGTTAATAGACAGATGCATAGATTGCACTTTGTAGAGTTTACTGGGAACATCTATTAACCTTGACATCAATACTATTCTCATGGCTTATGCTGCATCACCTTTGCTTGCAGAGGTCTTACATTGCACTTTGTGGCGTTTACTAAGAATATGTATTAACTTAACCTTGCTGACAGCATGCGAAGTGCCTTCTCATGTCTAGACTATGCTGCATTCATTAGAGTTCGTCACCTCTGCTTGCTCAGGTCAGTTCATTGTACTAACCACTTCCACTTAGCAATTTTGATAACGTTAACAGATTTACATGTATATAGTGTTAAAGTTTTAAGTGAATACTCATTTATTACTTAGTAGTAACGATGGCTTCAACAAGCAAGAAGAGTAAACTAGCAATGAAAAAAAAAGACAAATATCCTGCAAGATATCTTGGTGCAACAATATTTTAGTTACCAGCATGCAGAACCACTCCCGACACCTTGAAATGAAAATATTCCTGTCATATCTATCAGAGACAGTGATGTGGAGGAGGATTTTTCACGATATTTTGAAAAGTAAGTATACGTTACTTAAATGAGTTTTCATTTACTGATTTATGTATTGACTAACACATCACTAATGTAATTTATTACTTTTTTAGTATTACACCGGCAACAACAGTTGTTCACACCACAACAACCACTATTACCACCGTCACTTTGCTATATCCAATATGGAGGAAGAATTTATCTCATAAACGGATGATGACCAGTGAGCCTTGCAACATCTCCAACAACACATACTTACGCAAGGCCTTCGCACATTGAAGTTTACAAATCTTTAATTTTAGCTTTAAACACGACACATGTTCGTCCACCAGTGGATACAAACTTTACCCCATTTACTTTTGTTCCAGATATAGAAGATCGTGTAAAACGGATTGATGCCAGATACCTTAATTCACATTAATAAAATTGTTTAACGCATAGCTCGACATGTTTTAAACTTTCTTTATCTTTAATTGATGCTCATGTTTAAGTCATATGATTAAAACTAATAGCAATACTGTTGTAATAATTAGTGCGAGGATTAAGTTTTATATGTACTTTTATTAACAATTATGTTACATAAGTTTTCTTAAAATGTTTCTACATATGCTCATTTTAATTCATCAATCTCTTATCTCTCCTATATATTATATATATTATAATTGTATCATAAATTAACTCATGGCAAATACTGCGATCATTGATGTCCTAGCATTAGTGATATTGATTTTATCTGAAACAAATTTTGGTACACGGTTAATTGCTAATAGACTTTATTTTATCCCAATATTTTCTATTTGATTCTCCTTATAATTACATCTTTTAAGAATATAGTAAATTTAATTTTGAGCTATTTCAAAGTTAATAAATGATTTTATGTAGTAATCATGTGTATCTTTATTTTAAAGATCCAAAATATCTTGTCATACATTTTAATACATACTTATTTAATCTATTTAAATGATTCAATAAGATCAATAATTCACTAAATTTTATGCTTGTATTTCATTTTTTAAATGTGAGCATATATTTTTAATGCCTTGTCTTGTTATTACAGTTGTTTCTATTAAATATGTTCTATACCATTCTAATAGTTTCGGAGATATTTATATTGAACGTTTATTATAATTTTAAGTGTTTGTATTTCAGTTAATATGTTTTTTAGTTTCTTATGCATTCATAGCTTGCTTTGACCGACTAATGTTACTCTTCTTCAGTGTTATCAACGAAAAAAGTTGAATAAACTTAAATATATCCGAAACTATTAGAGATATGTATAGAACATGTTTAATAGAAATGAAAGTCGATTAATAGACGAAGGCAAGGCATTAAAAAAATATAGGGTGTGCCATTTAAAAACATGAAGATATAGCATTTTTAAATTTACGTTATTGAATTAATTTTTGTGATCACCGTGTATATTGAAATCCAATTTTGACAACAGATTAAAGTAAAGCTCATGTATGAATAAATTCTATACCACAGATTATTTTTTTATCTTTAAAAATAACTGAGATACGCCTACTTAAATTACAACATAAAAATGTCAGTTTTTTTTGCAAATATCTCAAAAACTGTAAGATTTAACTTGTAATTATTTCTTATAAAAAAAGATGTAAAATTAAAAGGAGAATTGAAAAAGAAAATAATATATAGGGTGTTCTATTTAAAAATCAAAAGTTCTATATTGTACCGCTTTTATATTACACTCTGTAGAAGCCAAACTATTTTTAGATTATGCAGCTTATAAAAATAGACAACTTTTGTATTTAAACTTATCTTCTAAGTTTATTGGCTAAGGAGCTATTGACTGAATACGCACTATTGGAACACCCTATATAAATATATGTATATATATATATATATATATATATATATATATATATATATATATATATTGGTTTTCCTAGAAGCATCAGGCTATCGTCTGCAACGGAATAAACGTACAGTCTAAAGCAGTTGTAGTTCGAGTGGAATTCGAAACAACGGCAAACGTAGCCAACAAGACTATATCATACTGCGTATACTGCATATAATATAATGAAAATGTGTGTTTTAAAATTCCGACATTGCTCGAACATTCATATTATGAACCTTTTTTTGTCGTTTAATTATGTTCATGTTTTAATGTCATTGAAATTGGAACTACATAGCTAATAACTTGCTCTGTAACTACTTATGTGCCTATATTTAAGTTATACTACATGTGCACGTTTTATTTGAATACAATTATGTTACATTATATTTTGCTTTAACCAAGCTTGTATTTTTCTATCCCCATTATTTTGCTTATTTTAATTCATCTCAATATATATACATATATATATATATATATATATATATATATATATATAAAGTTACAGTAAATCAATTTGAGTTCTATTCAACAACGACAAATCAAAGATATATCATACTGCGTATACAGCACGATCGCTTAGTTACATACAACGCGCTAACCAAAGCAGTCAGATAAATAAAATAATCATATAGAAAAGTAATTCACCTATAATAGTAATCTGTATTTAATTACGCAGTATAGCATTTCCAGTTTTTCTATAAATATGATCAACATGTATGTTATTAAAATTTCTTTTAAGATAGAGAAATTTTGGCATAATTTTTTGGTCTCGGCATCGCAGTAAAAAGTAAGTGATTATAGTAATTGCGCTTTGCGTTTCCTTAATTAATAGGAAAGCAATTTATGACGTTGTCACATTTGGTTAACTCGCTAAATTAAAACCAAATCATTTTGTTTATCTAAGGGAAATTATTCAATCACCACTTACCGTACAAAAGGTTATAGCATTTGAGTAAATGGTGTAATGAAACTGTACGTAAACGTACATGAGTAGTATGGGTTGCCCAGCAGACAGTAAAAATTGTTAAATCAGGATGTTAAATCAGGATAGTAAAATCACAGAAATGTACAGTAAAACAAACGATACCCTTTGTGTAGTAAAGAAACTCAATGGACCGTAACTAAAAGATTACAAATTAAAAAAATATTTCCGTCGATTCATAAGCGGTATATTTGATGCGCTAATTTCCAGAATTAATTTGTGAAGGTCGAGCGAATGCGAGTGCGTGTCAATAGCTCCGTAAATAAACCCGAATCTCGGATCTCACAAGCGTAAATAATACGTAAGTTTAGGATATAAGGAGAGTATTTAAATAGGACGATATATAGACGAAAAATTAATATTGGAGAATATACAGTAAACAAGTAAATCAAATTATTAAATATCAAATATTCCATAGAAAGTGAACGACAACTAAATACAAGGCCTGCAGATAAGCGTATCGCCTCCGAAAGTTAAGTGACTTGAGAGCTAACGCTTTACGCTATTTTCAGACGGCCGTGTAGGCAACAAAAATAACCAGGAGGTGTATATAAAGTTGCATAAACAAAGGGATTTAAAGAAGACGCTATTTTCAGACGGCCGGGTAGGCAACACAAATAACAAGGAGTGTATACAAAGTTGCATAAACAAAGGTACTGGAAGAAGACGCGAGCAGTAGTAAGTAAATTAGGCCAACCAACATGCCCTTACAACGGATACCAAAGAAGTGTGTAAGCAAGGAATCTTCTACGGAAGACAGCAAAAGGAAAAAAGGAAGATAAAGCGACGAAGAGGTCGCAAATAAAATCAAGAGAACAGGAAGAACGCCAGTGAAAACTGAAGAGGAAACTACCTTGGAAAAAATAATAAGGACATGATGGCAGATGTTAAGGCAAAGATCAAAAAGAGTACCAAGAAGAAATGACAAGATTGAGAAAATGTGGAAATGAAGGGAAAAATAAACGACTTTGAGAGAAGAATGGAGAGTATGGAAAGGCAACAGAAGGAAAGGAACATTGTGATTAAGGGATATGAATTCAAAGGCAACGATGGAGTAGCGGAAGTTAAGAATTCTTATCCTAAAAGCTAGAAGTGAACACTAATATAAGCAAAGTACAGGAACTAAAGGTTAAACCAGGAAAACTACAAACAACAAGTGGAAAGCTGGAAAGAAAGATACAATTATGAAGAACAAAGGAAAACTAAAGGGAACGCAGTATTTTATAGATAATGATCTAACTACAACCGAGTCACAAATACAAAGAGAGCTAAGGGATATGGCAAAAGTAGAAAAAGAGAAAGGTAGGGCAGCCAAGGTGGGGTACCAAAAGATCTATATGGAAAACAGCTGGTGGAAATGGAACCCTAACATAGAAAAGTTGGAACCGATGGAAAGAGGCACCTATAAACCAAAAAACTGAGAAGAAGTACGAAAAGATGGCAGGAAGGACATATAACGACTAAGGCAATGAACAGGATTACGATTAAAAAGAGACGGAAAAGCAAGATATGAGGATAGAGTCTAGGAATGTAAGAAGTTGTAATGAACAAGGAGCAGTCAGAAATTTAATGGAGATCATAAAAAATTACAGAGTCCAAGTGTTAGCACTACAAGAAACAAAAGTAAATGCAAGAGGAATTAGCAAATTATGAGAATATACGTTTTTTAATAGTGGAAGAAAGGAAAAGAGATAGGTAAAGATGACAATGGCAGGCAGACAGTCGTTGGCATATAACCACATTTTCCTTTATAATTTGTAATAACTAACTCTGAGTGTGTTAGGGTTTTCTTCAAACCAAGGTTGACACTCTTTCGTATATAGTTTAATAAGCTTTATATGCGTAGTTGGTAATCCCAATTCGGTATCAACCACAATTTGGCGGGCTGTCAGAATTTTCGATAGATTGCACAGATTGTACGTGTTGTTACAAGAGATTGCTGCCAGGATAATTGCTTTTTTTTTGTCTGTGTGACAAAAGAAGTGTAGGTAAGTACTCACCAATGTTTATAATTATTTATACAAGCTCTTATGGCAAAAGGGCCTGATATTTATCAATTTTAACCTAAAAACTTAGATGCCAACCACTATATACTATAAAATATCAGATATTAATGGTTGGCATAGAGGTGCCAATCACTATCTCATCAATCTTTTGCCATGATTTAGTGGTTGGCAGGTTAATTATTTAATATGGACTAATTGGTATTTATGTTCAATGATCATTTTTCATATTTATTGTTTTGAATTCACGACAGATAACAAATAAGTAATTGGATTATATAAATTTTGTAATTTTGGCCTACTTGATTTGGTTTTATTTTTATTTTTATTATCATTCCATTATTATTATTTTTTAAGGAAATATGAATGAAACGGAAGGCAAAATTGCGCAAGCAGTTCAGGCTGTTAGGGATGGCATGCCCAAACTGAAGGCATCAAAAATATTTGGCATACCTAGAGCTACTATACAATTTCGAATGGGATAAAAGTTTAAAAAACCTGGTTATGGTCCGGCTACATATCTAACAACGGAAGAGGAAACTACATTGGTTGAGTAAGTTTTTTATTTAACATTAGAATTTTTTACTGTAGGATTAAAAAAATTATGTTAAATATTGAATGAAATGTTTTTGTTAGGTGGATAAATACATGCCAAAGGAAAGGTTTCCCAAGGAGAATCGAAGATGTGCAACGTAGCGCACAAAACTTTATTAAATTTTGCGGCAGAAGCACCCCCTTTCCTGACAGTTTACCTGGGAAGGGGTGGTACCGAGCTTTTATAAAAAGACATTTCGAACTGTGCCTTAGATCAACTAATTTGTCACCCAAGCCAGTTCTTGTATTAGTTAAAAAATATAAGAAGTTGGTTTGAAACTATTGACAGTGAACTAGAAAAGGACAACTTAAAACCTATTTTAAATGATTGAATCTTTAACGGGGACGAAACCAATAAACCAAAAAATAAGAAAGTTATTGCTTGCAGGGGCGCAAATAATGTGTATGAAGTAGATCAGGGGGTAGCAAAAGCTTCGCTTACGGTAATGTTTACCTTTTGCGCCAATGGTGATCATTCACCGCCGATGATTATTTATCCCTATAAGAGGAAGCCACCAAAAGAAATTCTTGAGACGGTCCCCGACAAATGGGGCATTTGTTATTCTGACAACGGTTGGATGAAGGCTTCCCTTTTCTATGAATATGTAGCAAATGTTTTTAACTTGTACCTAGAAGAAAAAAAAATTCAAAAGCCAGTTTATATTTGTTTGTAGATGGATATAAAACTCATCTCACTTTACAGATAAGCCAACTATGTAACCGGTTATGAATTATTTTAATTGTATTGTACCCCAATACAACAAGATTGCTACAACCTGCCGATGTTGCTGCCTTCAAACCGCTAAAGACTGGCTGGGAAAGAGGAATTTTGGAATGGAGACGGCAACATCCGTTACTACAATTTACTAAAGAAAATTTGGCCCCACTACATGCCAAAGTAATTTAAACCTATGTAAAAAGTTCGACAATAATCAACGGCTTTAAAGCAACTGGATTGTTCCCATGGAATTGTAATGCCATTGACTAACGAAAACATTCGTGGCCCAACAGAAGAAATAACTGCAACTGATGTTAGCAATAATGACCACGACGTGAACAGAAACAAACCTGTGCTTGATTTTGAAACATTCAAAAATTTCCTTGGCATTGACTTACTTAAATCCTTAGAAAGTGGTAACTAGACTATAAATAATTTTGAAAAGAACTGCCTCTTAAAAATTTGGAATTATTTTAATCATCAGTCAGAAGCCGAAGATTCGTCAATGTTTGATATTGCAAATATTTCCATAGATATAATAGAGAATTTCGATAACGAGTTAACCCATACTTTGCAAACTTATGACCAAAAAAAATAGTTCTAGCAAACAGTGATTGTGAACCACTTGAGATCATTAATGAGGAGCTAGAATTTGATGTTAGTAACAATAAAATGTTAGTCGAGGGCGATTCAGCTGAAGTTATAATCTCACCAACTTCAACTAAATCTCCCTTAAATAGTATCCTTCACTGGCCCCAAATTCCTAAAAGAAAAAACCAGAGGGTCACTGAAAGATTGCCTTATGTAATCACTTCTCAAACGTGGAAATGCATAGTTGGGGAGAAAGAAAATAATAAAAAAATGTAAGAAGAAGTAAAAGCAAAAAAACGTCAAGTTCGAGAAGAAAATAAAAAAACAAAACAAAACAAAGTAAATTTCAAAAAATCCAAAAGAACTAAAAATAAGATTACCATTCTTCAAAACATAAGGCTTAATCCAGTTTCAAGTGAAAGCGTGGCCGCAGATAGTAAAAGAACGTGCACTAAACATAATGAAGATGGAAAGAAAGAAAATAAGGTTTCAAAAAACGGGTTAGAAGAAACTAAAAACTCATTTAAAGAAGCCAATGCATCGGAAAGTGAAGTCGAGTATATTGAAAATGGTAGCAAAGAAACTGTTGTCTCGGAAGATGAGGTGACGCAAACTAAAGATTCGTTTGAAGAAGATGAAGCATTAGAAAAAATAGTACAATATGTTGACGAAAAGAACAAAGCAAATGTGAACTCAGAAAATGAGGTGACGGAGGTGGAAAACTCACTTAAAGAAGACAATGTATCTGAAAATAAAACAGAATGCCTTCGTAATAAAAAAGAAAAAGGCACAGAAAGCAAGAGGGAAACAAAGAAATTTTTGTCCAGGGGCATTTGCTATTCATGTGCAGAATGGGATGGGAAGAAAATGATCAAAATGCACGAGAATACTACACTCTAATTGTACAAATATGACATTTTTTGCTGGAATTTTTGTATGTGCTTGTTGTACGTAAAAATTACTATTTTTTTGTATTTTTTTAATTAAATAAATTAAAATTTAAATGTAGGTAGGTAGGTACCTACCTACTACCTAAACATATTTGCATTTCGGTGTCGATGCCAATTACTATATACACATTGTGCCAACAACTGCGACATACGTGCCACCACTATGGAATACAGCTATCTTGATTTCTCTTTAAGATAATACCATTTAAAACGAGAACAAATTCCAACCAAACGATTCAGATGAATAATATGCATCTTCTTCTTTCAAATGAACCCATTTTTATAGATTTTCCTACACGGACTACTTCATACCGTTAATTCAAACGTAGCAGTACAGTAAATGTGCCAACGACTGTCACCTTTACCCTATTTTGGTACAGGTTTCATAATAAACAAAACATTGACAAAAAGGGTTACAGAGTTTAAGCCGATTTCGGATTGAATGAGTCCATTGAGGTTAAGACGAAAGTACCGCAAAATAACCACACTAAATGGACATGCACCAACCGAAGAAAAAGATGAGGAGGAAAAAGATAAATTCTATGAAGAGTATGACCTGACACTAATTATGGGGGAATTAATGCGAAGGTGGGGAAAAATATTACTGGAGTTAACAGTAAGAACGAGGAAACAAACGAAAATGGGAAGATTAATACAGTTTGCAATGGAGAATCAAAATGTGGCTGTCTCCAGACGGTAACACTAGAAACCAAATAGATCACGTACTAATAGTCTAAATATGCGAAGGCTATCAAAGATGCAAGACGTTATCGCAGAGCAGATGCAGACACAGGCCATTTTATGCTATTAATAAAACTAAGACAAAAACTGCCAGGGGAAACTAAACAGTAAAACAACAGCGGAAAAAGTGTCAATGTAAAACATTTGAAGAACGTAGAGATGAGGAAAAGTTTCGAAGCGGAAGTCACAAGGAAACTGGAAGAAGAAGTAACAACAAGAGATAGGAAAAAGACGGGAAGTAACAGAAAAAACCCTAACAGAGACAGCGCGGAGCCAGCTGAAGAAACCTAAAAGTACAACACGAGAGGGGTGGTATGACAGCGATTGCAAAAAAATTGGTGAGGAGAGAGACAAAGCTAGAATGAAGGGGCGGAAGAGAGTAAAATAAGATACAAAGAAATAAGAACAGCAGCAGAGTATATGTAAAAAAGAGAAAAGGGAGGCACTGGACAGAAAATTGAAGGCGATAGAGAAACAATACAGAAACAAGGAGATGATGAATTTCTTCCAAGAAGCCAAAAGGAGCAGACAAAAGAAATGGGGGGTCCTAGAGTACTATATGAATGAACAAAGTGAGGTAGTGGGAGACCAGAAAGAAAAAGTATAGGTGTGGGCGCAGCATTTCGAAAAATTGTTAGTAGAAGGCAGGGAAGAAGAGTAAATTAATCTCGCAACTCTAAAAGAAGTAGTATCTGAAGAACCAGGCGTAGGAGAACCAATACAACAAGAAATAGAGGAAATAATAGCAAAATTAGCGAACAATAAAAGTCCAGGAGAAAATGACATACCAGCAGAATATCTGAAAGCTGGAGGCCCGCAGCTATGGACGTGGATAACAGACATAATAAGGGAAGTATGGAAGGAAGAGAGAATGTCAGAAAGATGGAGCAAAGCAGTTATCTATCCCATACACAAAAAAGGGGATACCACCAAATGTAGTAATTTTAGAGGGATTGCACTACTAGACATAACATACAAGATTTTGACTAGAATCTTAAAAAATAGAATAGAAATACATACAAAAGAAGCTATTGGAGAGTACCAAAGAGGATTTAGAGAAGGAAGATCTACAACAGACCAAATGTATGTACTAAAACAAATACAAGCGACAAGTTATGACCAAAACGTACCACTGGACATAGTTTTCATTGACTTTCGACAAGCGTATGACAGTATCATAAGAGAGAAAGTATACAGGGCAATGGAAAAGTTGAAGATACCTGCGAAGTTAATCCGACTGGTGCGTGTGACGCTGAATATCACGAAAAGCGGAGTAGTTGTAAGAGGAAACCTCTCGAGAGATTTCGGAGTAGAGCTCGGTCTCCTTGGCAGCGAAGATACGGCTTTATTAAACGGTAATATGCCCTTCTACAATGTACGGATCCGAGCTTTGGGTAATGAACAAGAAAGAGGTTAAGAAATTGGAAGCGTTGGATAGGAAGATGTTAAGGGATATTTTCCGGGGAATTAAGGGCAACGAAGGGAATTGGAAACAACGAACCAACAAAGAAATTCTGGAAGTGTATGGAAAACCCACAATAGTACAAAAAGTTAGGGCTCAAAGTGTTAGATGGTTGGGATATATGGAGAGAATGCAGCCCTTAGGGCAAAGAAACCATCGGTCTAGAAGGCTATAATATTATTAATTTCCAGCATGTTTCATGTGTTTCAGAACGTCCGCCGTTTATAAAAATGTACCACCTCCTGTCGTCACCTGTCTGTAGAGGTAAATCTCTATTAGTAGTTAAGTTTTTAAACACGAAACGAGTTTATACTGAATAAAATATACAAAACTCTAAAATTCTAATAATGTTCTAGATATGGCGTGTCTAGGAAATCTCATAACAGGAAAGTAGTTTGCAACATTTAGTTAACCCGCCAAATTAAAACCAAATGAATTGAGTAATCATTTTGTTGATCTAAGAGAAATTATTCAATCACCACTTATTCCAAAAAACGATTATAGTGTTTGAATAAATTTTACAATAAAACATGAACGTAAATAAGTCGAATGTGTTTCCT
>JARFJB010000317.1:6422500-6427500 GCA_036346205.1 Vesta saturnalis | reverse complement strand
ACACACTCACCACACGCACACGCACACGCACACCACACCCACACCACACGCACACGCACACGACACACGCACACGCACACGACACACGCACACGCACACGCACACGCACACGCACACACAGCACACACAGCACACGCACACGCACACGCACGCGCACACGCACACGCACACGCACACGCACACGCACACGCACACGCACACGCACACGCACACGCACACACACACACGCACAACACGCACACACGCACGACACGCACACACGCACACTCGCACACCCGCACATACACACATGCACACACACAAATGTGCAGTGATTTTATCGAATATCGTTATCAAAGC
Source organism: Vesta saturnalis (assembly GCA_036346205.1). NCBI lineage: Eukaryota > Metazoa > Arthropoda > Insecta > Coleoptera > Lampyridae > Vesta > Vesta saturnalis. Next base: position 6,427,161 of record JARFJB010000317.1, on the reverse strand, counting down.
TTTTTTTGCTTTATCGTACCCTTATAATACTTTTGGTTTAATTTAATCTTAACAATTTGGTTCTGAAGTATATTTGTAACGTAATCAATAATTTTATTGAATTAAAAATAAAACAATAAATACAAAGCAAACACACACGCACGCGCGCACGCATGCGCGCATTCACCCACACACACGCACATTTGCACACCCATCCCCCTCCCCTCACATCCGACATACATTACACGCACAAACGCACCCACGCACACACACATACAGCCACACACAGACGCGCCCCCCCACCCACACGCACACAACACACACAAGCACAAACTCGCGCGGATACACACACACACGGACACACCCACACAGCCACGCGTACACACATACACACACACGCACTCACACCCGCACACACTCACACCCGCACACACGCGCACACACACGCACACACACACAAACACTCTTGCACACGCGCACGTGCACAAGTTCACACACGCAAACACCTACATACGTGCGCACATGTACACATGCTCACATACTCACGTACGACCCCCCCGGCACCAATTACACACCCACGCACACACACGTACGCGCACATACGCACACACTCACACACGCACACACGCACACATGCACACACGCACACACGCACAAACGCACACACGCACACACGCACGCGCACACGCACGCATGCACGCCCATACACATGCATACACACACAAAGGTGCAGTAATTTTATCGAATAGCTTTATCAAAACGTTTTTAGATTTATCGTACCTTTATATTGCTTTCAATTTAAACAATTTGGTTCTGAAGTATATGTGTAATGTAATCAATAATTTTATTGAATTAAAAATAAAACAATATATACAAAGCAAAGAGTGCATTATCATTAATCTGTGTTGTTATAAACTAAAACGAAATGTAAAATGTAAGTCAAAAGGCTCTGAAATTGAACAAAAAGGTGTATAAATTACTAACCATTTATATGGTATCAAAACCTTTATTTTAAAAACTTGATTAAATAGAATTAAAAACGTACAAATACCACAAAAAGAGGTAGAGTTTATTGTGCTTATCAACCTTTCAAAAAAGAAATGGAGAAATAATACTAAAGCTTTAATTAAAACAGACATAATACCAACATTGTCCATTAATTATTGTTATGAACAAAGTTATTGTATACTACTAAGAATTTAGTTAGGGTTTAGTGGAAAAATTCTTGTATCACAAACTCATAAATGTACATCCGTGCCTCTTTTATAATAATCATGTAGGACACAACTGCGTTGATGACTTTAATTGATCTATATAAAAATTGGTTTGGTTTAATTAAATGAAAATAAAGCTCACTCTAGATAGCCTTAAATTTTCGATTGAATGAACTTTGCACAGCTCTAATTATCTGCAATCATGTTTAAACTGGGGATTTTCTTTTAGAAAGTAAATTGCAAATTTTACTCATCCGTATAGTATTGCGGAGATGTACATAATGTACAAAATTAATTTTATAATATAAGTATTAAAATAAAATAGGTTATTAAACAGAAAAGATGCACCAAGTAAATAATAGTAATTAAGTAAATTTAAAAAAGGAATAAGAAAATGAAGAGAAAATGTATTCATTAGAAATATAACGAACAGTCTAGCATTCCCTTTGGTGTTATAAATGTCTATTTAAATTAGAAGAAAGTTAACATTCAAAAACGCTAACGTTAAGGACTTCTAAAAACTAATTACTATGCAAAGCGCTTTTTTTTTAAGTTGATCTATACGCTATTATGGAAATACGAAATTCCAGAAGAAAATATTTGTTTTGTTAATGCTGTTCGAAGACGTTTACCATTATAAATTCCTGTAATTAGTATAATAAGTTTTAATAAAATCTCATGGTCACCTCTCAAGTTTTAGATGGTTATTATAATAAGCATTACGTTTACAGAATGTTATTAAGTACTTTCCTCTATTCACTATTCTTGTAATGTACTAAAGCATTGAATGTCGAAATACTAATGGCAGTTTCCATCTGCGTTCGGTTTATTTGTTAACTGATAGATTTGTGTCCAGAATGTATCCCGGAGAATGCTTTGCTTTCCTATCTGTTTGAGTTAATCCTTTAGGTGTCACATTATAGATACGCAAATTAATTTTTAGAAGGTATTCGAAGAACAAATAAGTAGTAGGGTTACCTAATTAGTTTTATTTCATGCCGCAATTTTGCATAAAATTATTAATTTTTAAAAGATGCAAAATCATAATTAAATTAATTTACATCATCGACAAAAAAAATAGAATTAATTCCATTCTTAAGGATTTGTTTCTTGAAGACCAGAAGTTGGAAGGGGTGTTTAAGTGAAAGTACTTGGGCGTCACTCTGGGCAAGAGGCTCAACTGGAAGCCTCACATCACAGCGGCAGTTAATAAGGAAATGCCACCAAAAACAACCACATCTGATGATTGTAAACTATACAATTACACAAAATAACGCAACACCAACAAGAAAAGAATGAACAGGGCTGAAGAGGAGAAGGACTCCTGACCAGTCTACGCACAATATCTAGATAAGCCAAAATAAGTAACTAACCATAGGCATGAGAATACTAACAAAAAAAAAGGCAAAGAGTGCCTTGTGTAACTGTGGTACCCTGTTGAGGAGAAAGTGGTGTTTGAACTCTCGCCTCTCCTGGTGGCTGTATACCACTACGGTAATGCCGATCCTGACCTATGTTTCAGTGATGTGGTGGTCCAAGCAGATTAAAAATTAGTACAGACCCACCTCAACAAGCTGAAACCATTGGCTTGTCTTTCTTAGCCTCCTACCTCTTCATATTGTGGTGAGGAAGGAGACAATCGTTGGGGCTGTTCGTTTGCTCCGGACGGAGATGGGTGGAGTATATTCCACGCCAAAACACCTGGAACTTCTACAAGATCTGCGAATACCAGAGGTCACAGATTCAATGATACCCGAAAATTGCTACGATAAACCCTTTAAAATGGTAATCGGGTACAGATAATTCTGGAGAAATGGCCCTACGTTTGAGAAAGGAGCCTTGCGCTGGAACATGGACGGTTCAAGAATGGAAGAGAGGACTGTGGTAGGCATATATGCACAGGCGTGCGCACGAGGGGGCCAGGGGGCCATTGCCTCCTTAATGCGTGAGCAACTTTTGTAGCAATACACACTTATTTTACTTCTTTACATTTTCTCAATACTACATGTCGATAAAGAAAGACAAATTATTAATTTCAAATTGTTATCGCTCCGCTATTAATTATTATATGAATATCTAATATAGAAAACGGTAACCCTCAGATGGACACACACTCGCCCCTTAAAATGTTTCAATCTCATTGTAATCATACTTTCTCCACTCTCAAGTTACGACAAAAGAAATTTTAAGAACTGACCATTAAGTATTGGTTGGATTCTCTGCCCTTGTACCGGTATGCGATCCGACAAAGGGATGTGAACGTTCTTTATTCTGCTCCCCCCTAATCAAAAAGTCTGTGCACGCCTATGCATACATGTACCGAATTTCGCCCTTTGTGTGGCCCTGGAAAGCGTCCTTCCATTTTTCAAGCTGCTATAAGGTTCGTCGCAGCTATTCAGGTCAAAGAATGGGACCTGTCTGTGAACCTAATCCACTGGATTGCGACAGTCAAAGGGTTTATTAGTCTAAGTGATTAGGGCCTGAGATCCTTGATGACACTCAACAGAAATGACTTGAGGCTGCTAGTGAGCCTATTTACGAGTCACTGCCCCTTGAAGTATCATCTTAGTAACACTGTGGCGGCTGAGGAGAATACCTGTCGGCTTTGTCTTGAGGAGAAGGAAACGACAGAACATGTACTTTCCTGTTGGGAAAGCGTTTCCGCACAAAGGTCTCAAGATTTTGATGAGGCTGTACTAACACCCAGCCAGGTCATGAGAAGATAATGAAGTTCTTTCGAAGACTTCCCTTCTTAGGTTACATAATAATATAATTAGGATATCCCACATGGTCGCAGTGCGGATGTTCGAGAACCCTCAGCAAAAAAAAATAAAATTTGAAGAATGACTATGTTGAGATTACAAATTATACAAAACAGTATTTGAAATAGAATTTTAAAAGCAAATAAGTAAAAGTAATTTCGAAGGTAGATGTGTACACTGAACATTCTCACGTTCCTAGTTAGTTTCTCATTTGGTTTATTTAAAGAAATTTTGTGAAAATTGAATAAGCCCAACATACCATTAACGCTATTTTTTTTCAAATACTTACAGAGGAGTTATAAAACAATCCAAAACGTATTTTCCGAATTACAATTCCATAATTAAATACATATCTATGAAACTTTCACAAGTTTTGGGTTAATTGGTACTTATAAAACTAGTTAGGACAAACATCATCTGCTGTAACAAGAGTAAAATTTGGAGGCAACACTGGCAAAATCCTACAATGAGGCGCGAGCTACACAAAATGAATTATTCTAACGCGTTTTTATTTCTTTTGCAATAAATAAATAAAATAAAAATAAAACAATTGGCAGCTGACCTGTTAAATTTTTACGTCAGTAGAATCGATGATATTTGAGAGACGAATATATGCTTATTATTAGTACAAAGTGTGCATGTGACAGCAATTTGAAAATCAGCATCACGTTAACATGGTAATACTCACGGCTAACGAGACATAAAA
>JARFJB010000317.1:4337500-4480000 GCA_036346205.1 Vesta saturnalis | reverse complement strand
TGTACTTCAACCTCTATTACCTATACTAAATATACCTAATGCTTAACTTATTTAAAATCTATTTTGACTACTTGTTACCATACCAATGACAGATGAGCCCTTACTATTTTGACTTCGAGGATCACTATGGATCAATCAAGAGTCGAGGTGAACCTAATTTTTAATGAGCGCCATTCGAAGACATTTTCCAAATATGTATTCCGTTAACTTCTACTCATGATGAATTGTCACAAAATAAGGTCAAAGTAAATGTAACTGTTTACATTATGTTCAATTTTTTAAGAAATATGGCTGGCAAATTTTATGTAAAACAAGATCTTATCGTTACTACAAATTTTTTAAGCTTCAAGAACTTATTTTCAAAGGACGAATCTATGGGATAACTAAAAATTAAAAAAAACGTCAAAGTTAAAGCACCATTACATGTACGAGCTTTCTTCCCGCAAAATTTTGCTGTTGAAGTTGAAGTTACAACATTGTAGAAACAAATACAATAATCTATGTCAGAATGACGTTTAAAACTTTATGTCAGATAAGTAATTTGTCTTTTAAAAGGATAGCACGTCTTTCTTCCTTGCTCAAAGTTGAACTCTAGGTTAATGCTTAAATAAAATGAACCATATCTGTTTAAACATGCGTAGAATGATTCTTAACGTTATCAACTTCCTAAACTGGATATATTTAATTATGTATAGTTTATAAACCCAAGGCAGACACGTGTACTAATCCAAAGGAACTGCAGGTTAATTTGGATAAGTGAAAGATTAAGTGAACCTTAATATAAAATCAACGAGTTTTATGGTAAAAACTGGACAATTGGTATGCAACAGAGTTTTTCTTTGTATGTTGGCAAATGAGCTATTTCTTGTGGATGTCAAGCAAGGTTCATTATTTTAGATGAAAGAACATCCAATTCAAAATTCCAACTGGAGATTTAAAATAAAACCCGCTATTTTGATTTTCTCTTATCATTTTTTGTACCAAAAACTTTATCTCAATTAGTCAAACAACGAGTGGTAGAAATTCTATTGATTACATTGGACGGATATCCAAAGGTGCCTTTTACCAAACCATGCCGACAGTTAGATCAGATGCTATTAAAACTAGGTGGTGACACAACTATAAAGGGTTTTGTGCAACGCCACATACTGGGGCCTAAGCTAAATACTGCTGACCTACCTTAGAACCGACAAAATTAATAAACTAAACACACTGATTGTGTATTGTTAATATTCAGTTAACAATTAAAATGTAGATTTACGTTTGTTTGTGTTAAGTTTACTGGTATTACCTTCATTTGGTTTTTCATTATTCTTCAGTTTGTAGGAAAAATGAGGTACAAGAACAAGTTAAAGGTGGAATTCCTCAGAATTAAACATTTCTACAACAACGTAATCTCATTGGTTATTAACATTCCCCAATCTGGTTGGTTTAAATATAAAACGCAAGTACGTTACAAAAACACGCTAAAAATAATGCTTTTGGTACGATCAAATTGGTTATGCGGCAGGACGTATGGAAACATCTAGAGAAAGAAAAGAGGAGAAGATGGACACAATCGGGAATATGAATAAACGAATGGGAGAGATATTTTAGGAACGCACTGGAGGGGGAGAATATACAAGAAGGAAAAGGAAGTCAAAGTAAGAAAACATATGAAACACTTGAAGAATGAGAATCAACAAAAGAAGATGAAGTAATAGAGGCACTACAGAAGGTGAAAGAAGGTAAAGCGACAGGAAAAGACGGGATACAAAGTGAGGAGTGGATAGTGGACAAAAAACAAGTGACAAATTACAGAGGAATCACACTACTGAACATGGCATACAAAATATACGCGACTGTACCGGAAGAAAGGTTGAAGAAGGAAACGAAAGAAAAGAATCTGATATCAGATGGACAGGTAGGATTTAGAAAAGGAAGAAGTACAATAGATAATGTATTCATACTGAAACACATGGCAAATAAGGAATTAGAAAAGAAAAGGGGGAAAATGTTAGCGGCGTTTGTTGAACTAGTAGCTGCATTTGATAGGGTCAACAGGGAAAATCTGTGGGAATACTTGAGGAAAAACTAATACAAAGGGAAGAAATATACGAAGAAACGAGGAATATGATGAGGTGAATGGGGAATTAAGTGAAGGATTTGTAACAAGGAAGGGACTAATGCAAGGATTCCCACTGAGCCCAAGCTTGTTCTCAGTATACACAGGAGACCTAGACGATACATTAAGGGGGCAACATGAAGGAGACGTGGTGGTGGGGAAGAGAAAAGTGTGGCCGCAGGCATACGCTGACGACAGTGCTAATAGCGAAGGAAGAAAAAGAAATGAAGGGGATGCTAAAAACGATGGACATATATTTGAAAAGAAAAGATTTGGAAGTAAATGGGAACAAAACTAAGGTATTGAGAAAATGTGAAGGAAAACGAAAAAATGAGGAGTGGAAATGGAGGGAAGATGAGATACAGCAGGTAAAGGAATTCATCTACTTGAGATAAACGATGAGAAAAGACAATAAAGATGGGGAGCATATAAAAGCGCGAGTGAGAAAAGGAAATAAATTAATAGGCCAAGTTTGGGGTGTAGGAGAAAGAATGGACTTAAGGAAAAGGAAATTATTATTTGAAAAACTAATAAGTGTGGTGTTGCACGGGGCTGAAGTGTGGAGATGGAAATAGTAAAAGAGATAAAGGAATTTTCAAGAAAAATACTGGAAGTGTGTACTGAAAGTGGAAAGAGAAACACCCGGGTGCATCATCAGAGAGGAGGTGCAAGTAGAAACAATAAGAGGAGGCAGGAAAGAGAGCAACAAAGTTCGAGGAGGAAATGAGTAGAAGATAGGGGTGCAAGATACCACCAGAATGCTTGAAGGAAATAAAAGAAGGAAGAATAAAATATGGACAGGAAACCAGAAGAGATTATTATGGAATAAATGCTTATGCGAAAGAAGAAGTGGAGAGACTAAGAAGGGAAGGAGTGAGTGTGAGAGAGGACATAATTGGAAGGGATAGGGATGTCCAAAGGCAGGAAAGATGGACGAAGGTGAAAGAAGGAAAATATAATATAAACTATAGGAATATTAAGAGAGAAGGTATACCATAATGTCTGAACGGGGAAGGGAGAAAGGAAAGAAAGAAAATGATAGCGAGATTTAGTTGTAGAAGCGAAGAAACAGGTAACAAATATTGGAGAAGGGACGAAAGCAGAAAATATAGGTTGTGTGGGGAAGAGATGGAGACGATTAACCATATGTTGAAAGAATGCAGGGAGTTAAAGGAAGAGGATAGCACGGCAGAGGAGATACTGGGGGAAAAAGGAAGGGGGGTGGATTGGATGGAAAAAACATGGAAAAGAAGAAGACAGTTCAGCGGAGAGGAGACTATAGGGAAGAAGACGGTGCAGGGGAGTAAGGAAAGGAGAGACAGTAGATAGACAATTGTAAATAGTATACACAATAACTTTGCAATATTTTGTAAATAAGCAAATAAAGATTTATGTGAAGATACCACACACTAGGATTTTTTCTGATGCGAAAAAATTTGGACCAGCGGTAAAACTAGCGTTATTGTAAGAACTTTAAAAGGAATTTTAGTGACAAAACATAATTTTAAAATGAATTGCCTTGACTTTTTTAAGTATCTCCAAGATCGCCCAGATCTTTTCCGAATGATGAATTCAATAGAAAGATATACGAATGAGAACGTTTGGATTTCCATTTTATTAACATTACTCGAGAATTGGCGTGCTTTTTTTATCTCGATATTCCGACACTTCGCAAAAGTTTTCGAGTACGCAAGTATTACCTACTTTTAATTGGAACATAGTGCGTAGTGCCCAATTATACTAGTGGCTACAAATACTGACAAAGTATCGGTATTTTAACGTCGCTTCCTGATGAAATTGTTTTTTAAACCTTATGCCGTAATAAATACAAGTTTTTTGTACCATGATATCAATAAAATTGCAGGGTGTATAATGAAATAAATTTATGCACTATGTAAAATTGTAATTCATGAAAAAACTGTTTAGGATTACAATAGCAGGAAAGCTTTAATAGAACTGCTTCATAAATTCTGACGATCAAAAAATAATTGACATAAATCACTTTGGAAGTTACGTCAATTATTTTAAAAGTCCATGACTTGACCAAAATAATTTTTGATGACACGGTATAATTTAGTAGGCTTTTATTTGTATACAGTGTGTCCGAGATTCAGCATGCATGTATTGCTATATTCGTTAATATTGAAGATAGAATGTCGGTTAAATGGGGAAAGTTTTAGAGAATTTTATGGCTATCATCATGGTAAAGTCAGATTTGAAGTAACTTTTTTTGTTTTTGAAATAATTGAAGAAAACAAAAATTGTGCATTTTCTACTACCCCCTGTAGCTCTTTTATTTGAAGTCTGACAACATTTTGATTTGTACATTATTATGACACTTTTAAAAGAAAATTTTAAAAAAAGTACCAAAATTTATCTACAGTCATTTGTTTTTGAAATACATACACTAACTATTGTTTTTCATATGGACGCCATCTTGGATTTTTACATTATCGAATAGTATTTTTTATCACCTTTCGACTTTCACGCCACATACACTTCGCTACAGCAGGGAAAGCTATTTTGGTGGCGACGACGCGACGTCGCGAGATGCACTATAATAACGTAATAAAGGTATGTGGTAAAATAGTGTACAATAGTTATTTATATGGATACATACCTGGAACTTTTTTGCACACAAATAGTCTTAATGTCATCACTTGTCGATGCAGCTTCCTTCACCATATCATTTTTTAAAAACGAAGGGATTTTTCTTTTCCCCATCACAAAGCTGATGGTGGCCCTCACCAAGTTTTAAAATACAAGCTCATCCCAACACGCTCGTACCGGGCAATCCTTCACAACAGATATAAGAAACTTTTTTCCACTTCTACTTTTATTTATGCGATAAGAGTAACCGTGATCTGCCTCGCAGAAATAATATATTAAACCGCGTCTGTCACCAGGTACCATTTGAACATCCATTATCCTGAAAGCAATGAAGAAACGATATTGCACATGAAAAAATGTATTTAGTTTTTCTAACAATTACTTTCAACGCTCTCTTCTGTTGGTTTCTTAAAATGTGCACCTTATCTACTCTATATATAATCCATAGTGTTTTACAAGTGTTTACAAAATTTAATCCGCTCTTCTTATTCCTTAAAAAGCAATAAAGATCATAAATATCCATAAATACCGAATTGCACAAACAAGTTTGTCATTTTAATCTTGAAAGGGGTAGTTGCTGCTTTTACCAAATTTTTGTTTACTGTTAGATGTAATGTAATGACACTTTCTTATAGGAACTTATACTATACTTCCGTAATTGTTATTAAATTTGAACGAGACCAACTGAATTTAAAATTAAAAAAAAATTATTTCTGTACAAACAAATTAAATGTGTATTGTCTAATACGCCGTTAATTGTTTATAATAAATTATTGGGATGTTATAATTTTTGCTCGAATTTTAAAAATGTATTACTAGAAATCCGTTGCTGTAAATATAAAGGTATACAGGGTGTCTAGAATCTACCCACATTCTATGGCTATCTTTGTTATTATAAGAGATACAGAGTCGGTTAAATTACCAAAGTTAGGCAGAATTACACGATAATTCAAATACCGGTAAGAAAATTTAACATTATTCCAACTTTCTAAGATATCTGAAAATAACTAAAAATCGTCCAAATTTTCATTCGGCTGTATCTTTTTTAATATTCAAAATACGAAAAAGTTATAAGAGAGACTTTTGATAGATATTTTTACGCAAAATGGGAAAATGCGAATAAAAAATTTTTTTAGTAATTATTTTTCGAGCTACAACCCAAAGATACATTTCTTTTAAATGGCAACTATAAGCTATGCATTCATTCGATGGCTAATTTTTTTTAATTTCAAAAATGTATAGCTTTATATGTTTAATATTATTAGTTAACTCACAATTTAAAAAAAAAAAGGTAGTTATAATATTTATTAAACAAATTAAAGTGTGCCGTGAACATTTAAATAATAAAATAAGCTCATATTCTACTACTAAATTTTTACATGATCAAAATCAAAAAGTTCAAAATAAATTTAACTTACAACTAAGGGTAACAAAAAAATATAAACAGATAACACAATCATAGAAGTGCTTTAAAATGCCCTCCATTATTTTAAACACACATTTGGCATTGTTTTAAAATTTCGTTTTGAACATTTAATAAACTTTGGGTTCTAATTTGTTGTATAGCAACACGAATTTTATTTTTTAAATCGTCTAGATTACCAGGTTATACTCGGTACACTTTGTCTTTAATTGCACCCCACAAGAAAATGTCCAGGGGGGTTAATCGTCGAGGTCGCGGCGGTCAAGGTATTGGACCTCGATTTCCTATCCAATTATTAAAACGTTCCTGTAAATAGTTACACACAAGTAATCCATTGTGTTCTGGTGCCCAGTCGTGTTGAAAATAATTCAAATTTTGAATTACGTTCAATGGGAGGTCGTCCAAAATTTCTTCAAATTCGTTTCGTAAAAAAGTTAATTTAAATTGTATTCATAAAAAAAACGGCCCAAGGATTTTGGTACCAATAATACCGCACCAAACGTTCACTGAAAAAGCATATTGATCTCTCCTCTCAACAGTAATATGAGGATTTTCTTGGGACCATTGGATATGATTTTTTCTATTGAAGATGCCGTTGTTTGTAAATTTTGCTTCATCGGTAAAAAGAATGGTTTTCGAGAATTGATTGTTTGCTCGACTTTCATTAATCAACCATGTAGCAAAACGTAATCTTTTCTGATAATGTTCAACAACGTACAATGTATTTCCTATATGAAAATGATGTGGCTTAAAATTATTTTGTTCCAAAATAACGTGAGCTTCATCTTTGGAAGTGTTGCACTCGTTCATAATTTCAGGAAGAGATGTAGTAGGTTTAAATTCAACGTAAGCTAAAACACGTTCTTCTGTTTCTGTCTTAACATTAATTTTAAAATTTTGAGGTTTAGTAAAAGCCCCATATTTGCCCCATGTTTGGCAAATAATCTCACATCGGGTTGTCTTCTTTCCATATAAGTTTGAAGATATAATTCCGAAGCCGCATTAGCATCTCTGTTAGACACGTAATAGCAAAAAAGCATATAATTTCTTTCTTCAGAGGAATAAGCCATTAATACATTAATATTCACTATTTAAGTACGAATTACAACTGGTTACAACAAATAATTCAATATCTACTATTTGACGGCCAATCAATGCAGAGTTTTGTTTTTAATTGTCACAGCACACCACGCAAACATTGCATTTGTTTAGTAAATACTATAATTACAATGTTTTGAAAATTGTGAGTTAACCAATAATACTAAACATACAAAGCTACACATTTTTTTTTTTATGATTGTGGACCTGAACAGGCTAAATAAGGTCTATCGTGCTAAAGCACTCAGGAACACTTAGGAGGATGGATAGAGGGATAATGAATTGCCAATAGATGCCTATGAACAGCTACCTTAAATTTTCTCATACCATAAGTGAGAGGAAAACAGGAACTAGGGAGATCATTCCAGAGTTTAGAAGCCGTGTAGAAAAATGTGGATTGCGCCCGTTTGGTACGACAAGTGGAGATTTGTACTGCATACTGATGATGTGATTGAGCGAACCGAGTGTTTCTCGCAAAGATAGCCGGAGATGGTATCAAAGAATGTAATTCACCAGCACAATAGCCGTTGTAATAACGATAATACAAAGAAAGAACTGAAACCATCCTTCTATGCTCAAGGGACTGTATGTGAGAAGTTAAGACGGGTCATTTATAAGCCTAATCGCTCTCTTTTGAATACGATCAACGATATCGAGAGCATATTGGGGAGCACTAACTCAAAGGTGAGAATTATATTCCAGATGAGGCCGAATTTGGGCCTTATACAGCAAAAGGAGTTGTCGAGAGGTAAAGTACTGCTTAGATCTGTACAAAAGCCTATTTTACGAGCAGCTGTTTTGGTAGCTGACAGAAGATGGTCAACCCATGAGAGATTTGAAGATACAGTCATACCCAACAGAGTAATAGAGTCTGAAAACTTAAGAACTGAGCCATTCATACTTACAACAGGAAATGATCGATCTTTTTGGCGGACATAAGGCAACACTGAGTTTTGTTAGCATTAAATTTAACTAGATTATTGCTTCCCATTCGAGAATACGTTGAATGTCTTTGTTGATTGAATTTGCCATTTCAGCTTTAATTTCTTGATTTGACATAGAAGGTGGATTATCACTATGAGTAGACTGAGATGAACTACAGTGAAGAGTGCTATCGTCAGCAAAGCAATGGATGGGGTTAGTTGTTGAAGAAATAAGGTCGTTTATGTACAGCAGAAAAGTGTAGGCGCTATAACGGATCCCTGTGGTACGCCCGCGTTAATGCTAACTTCTTTTGAAAAAAAGCCATCAACTACGACACGTATTCGTCTTTCATCAAGGAAACTAGAAACCCAGTTGATGAGCGCATCATTTAACCCAAACGAGGTGAGTTTGGCAAGTAAACACTTATGCCAAACTTGGTCAAATGCCTTTGAGATATCTAAAGCGACTACAACTGTTTAACCGGACTGCTCTACTGTATTGTTCCAAACTTGGGTCACATATGAAAGAAGATCGCCTGTTGAACGACTTTGCCTAAACCCATATTGATGGTCACTAAGGAGTTTGTTAGTTTCAAGAAACGTGAGCAGTTGCTGATTGATGGCTTTTTCCATGATTTTAGACAAAATGGAAGTGATGGCAATTGGTCTGTAATTTGAGGGATCGGTCTTATCACCTTTTTGGGAATAGGTTGAACATTTGCTAACTTCCATGATGAAGGAATTCCCAGAAGATATAGAGATCGTATAGAGCTTAGATAGGACTGGTACTAGTTCGGGGAACATTTCTTTAAGACAATAGCTGGGATACCGTCTGGGCCAGTCGCCTTATTGAGATCAAGCCTACTGATGATCGATTCCAAGAGCTTGTACCGAAAATGAATTGGTTTCGTAACGTATGAAGAAGAGTTGACTAGGGGCACATCTTTTCCAGAATCATTGAGACACGAGTTTGATGCAAACAAATCCACAAAAACGTTGGCTTTGTCTACAGAATCAGCAACTACCGATCCGTCAATAGATGTCAGGAAATGAAGATGTTCGAAAGTTTTACTAATGGCTTTTGCTAAAGACCAAAATTTACGACTGCCTAAAGGAGATGTAGCTAGTTCATTGCATTTTCGTTGTTCGAACAACTTTTTAGTTTTAGTGATGACACTTTTGCAGATATTTCTAGCATCAACGTATTCTACATGACTGTCAACCGATTTATTAGATTTCCATTTAATGTAACATTTATTTTTAAAGATATTGCATCAGAACAAGCCTTATTGAACCAGGGTTGGGAACGTGAATGACCTACACGGTACTGTTTTTCGGAATGTATAACTCCATTCCCATGAGGATGACTTCAGATACTGAAAGAGCGATGTCCGAAGAAGAGGACGACTTAAAACAATATTCACGCCATGGAAAGGTTGCAAAGAAATCCCGTAAATCACTCCATCGAGCTGACTTAAAACACCACAAGGTTCTATCGGTTTTGCGAACAACAGTGGAATTAGGTACAGTAGAAATGATTTTTATTAGACAATGGTCGGAAAGACCTAAAGGCGAAAGAACGGAAGTTTTATAAACAAGAGGGTTTGATGTAAGAAAGAGATCTAGAAGATGTGGAGTATGGTTAGGGTTATCAGGGATTCTTGTGGGTTCAGAAATCATTTGTGTGAGATCACATGAAATAGCAAATGTTTCTGCACTATGACCAGCAGGATTTGTAGTAGATGAAAATTGAAGCCAATTAGAGTTATGAACATTGAAATCGCCTACAAATGAGATATCGCAAGATGGAAACTGAGACAGGAGATAGTCAACTTTCGTACTAAGGTAATCGAAGAAGTCTTGAAAGTTGCTGTCATTAGGAGACCTATAAATGCAACAGTAGAATTTCACAAAATTAGGACCAGAATGTTTAAACCAAATCACGTCAAAATTTTTATTTTCTAAGGAAGAAACCCTCTTGCAAGCAATTCTGTCCTTGATGTAGGCACATACGCCTCCTTTATATCGAAAGTTAGAGTGAAGATGGTATTGAGGAAATTGCAAGTCGGGTGACTCGGAGCTTTCGAGGAGACTTGTGTTTCAGATAGAAACAATATATCAGGTTGTAATTGTTCAAGATGTTGGTGAATAGCATTAAGATTAGACCTGATACCGCGGATGTTGCAGTAGTGAATCAGAAACTTGATACTTTCGATGACCGAGGTCGCTTGGGCCCTGCCCTCCCGGACATCCGAATGGGGCTGGATTTTACGTCCGGAATTTATAACCCTAGAAACCACAGCCATCTTATTTTTTAATTTGGGACTTTTAATCCGATAGGAAGACAGTGAGGGCGAGAAGGAAGAATAAGGATGAGAATAGATTGAGGATGATGGAAAAGGTAACCGGCAGCCCTTACCGAGCTCAGAAAATCGGAGACCCAATATTAAGGAGCCCATGGTAAGGGTGGAGGTACCTCCCCGGCTGGCATGGAGTATACATGCCTACCACCTTATAATTACATATTTGAAATCAGAAAAAAATAAGCCATAACCACCTATAGTTGACATTTAAAAAAATGTATGTTTGGGTTATAGCTCGAAAAATACTCGCCACAACATTTTTTTATTCGCATTTTCCCATTTCTCGTAAAAATAGCAATCAAAAGTCTCTCTTACAACCTTTTCGTATTTTGAATATTAAAAAAGATACAGCCGATAGAAAATTTGGACGATTTTTAGTTATTCTCAGATATCTTAGAAAGTTGGCAACAATGTTGAATTTTCTTATCGGTATTTGAGTTATCATGTAATTCTGCCCAATTCTTCTAATTTAACCGACTCTTTATCTCTTATAATGACAAAGATAGCCATAGAACGTGGGTAGATTCTAGACACCCTGTGTGTGTGTATACAGGGTCCGCCTTTGGGAGCTGATCCTATGAGTATCTGCTAAACCAAACTTACTATAATTTTGAAAATTTGGTGACAGGGTAATGATGTTAGGGCTAACTCATCTAAAATCTTTTCACGTTCGTGCCACTTCCGGTTATACCGGAAGTCGGTACTTAGTCGCTTATTTTCAATGGAACACCCCGTATATTAATACATTTTTTGATTCTATGTCGAAGTTTAAGGTAACTTTGTTAAATCAACTAGATTAGAAATTTCAGTCGTTTAAAAAAACATTTTTCTAAAAAAATTGACAGATGCGGCCTTAGTAATAACTCGTTAATTGTTCTGTTCCTGTCAAACAGTTTGAATAAAACTTTGAGGTGTTGTAGGCAAAGGTTTATTGCAACAGTCTGAAAAAATGACATTTGTATTTTCATAAAAATAAAATTATGAATGTCTAAACTTGACTATCAAAAATGCAAGTTACTCAAAAATCAAATGGAAACCCCTATTTTTATTACTCAAATCGATTTAACGTCGAAAATTAAGGTAAGTTTGTTTCAAAATTTTATTTGCCTAAACGTAACAGTTTCATACTTATTATCAAAAAAGTCCCAATTTTAATATTTGTGATAAAAATGAGCTACATACTTAAATCTAGTATTCCTTGTTCGTGGTCACCATGGAAACCAAATAATTGAGAATTGGAATAAAGAAAAATATTTGAAAAAGTTACTGCAAAAAATTATAAAAATTGATAATTTTGTGATTCAAAAGTCATTTTTTTCAAATTTGATATACAACATAAGTGTAAAAATTTAATACTTTATGAGTAAATCGGAAAAAAACTACTTTTTACTGCGGAGGTAGTAACTACATACTTATCAGTGCATTCTTACACGATAAAGTCGCTTATTTAGTATTTCTTGCTCGGGATCAAATCAAAATGTTGCCCGTTAGACGCAAGACATTGTTGAACCCGTCCTATAACGGCTTCATTTGTAGCCCTTTGAATTTCTTGTGGAGAAAGAGAATTGAAGGCATTTTAACTTTTGCAATGCAATCTTCTTTAGTCGTTAGTGGAGTGGCATAAACAATATTTTTAATTCGACCCCAAAGATACAAATCCATTGGCGTAAGATCAGGCGATCTTCAAAAATTTCATAAAGTTTCATGGAAACAGTGTTGGTGTTGTGAGGGGGCGCACCGTCTTGACCGCCTTTCTAGATTTAATCGGGGTTGAATTCGAGTGTTTAATATCTCAAGATAATTTTCTCCTAGAAATTAAATTTGTAATCATAAATTGCAACAATCAACTATTTTAAACCTCTCAAATATTCGTTGTAAAAATACACGTCAAAGATTTCGTTATTCCGAATAGCACAAAATACGTTAAAATTCCAAATTTCCTGAAAATGTCATTCGCGAATTAGATTGCTATTTTCGTTATTCCAGTAATGCGAGTTTCGGCGACTAAATATGCCATTTTTCGTTAATTTAGATTCGTCCATCCATATGATATTAGTCAAAAAATTAGGAATTTCTTGTATTTTGAGCAAAATTGTTTCACAAAATTCGATACGTTTCAAGAAATCCGCTTCTTTCAAATGTTGAACTAATTGTAAACAGTATGGTCTAAACTTATGTTTCTTGAGAATTCTTCTGATAGTTGGTGTTAAGCCAATATCTGTTTTCGCGTCGTTTATGGAATTACAAGGATAGGCACGGAAATATTCTAAAGTTATAACTTCATTCTGTTCGTTATCAATAGCAGTTTTTTTGCGAGGCACAGAGTGTCTAAATGTGCCAAACTATTCAAAATTTTGAAACACACGTCTTATTGTATCTGCTGATGGTCGGGGGCGCCCAGGATAGTGTTCGATAAATGTTCTTACTGTTCGTTTTACAACTCTATGACATTCTCCGTGAATTAAAATTAAATTCAACTAATCTGTATTAGAATATTCAAGTCGAGCCATTTCATCAAGAAAAACACAAACTGTCAACAATTTCATTAAACAAAATAAATAACCATCTTTATCGTGTAATGATGCACTGATAAGTATGTATTACCTCCGCAGTAAAAGTAGTTTTTTTCGATTTACTCATAAAGTATTAAATTTTTACACTTATGTTGTATATTGAATCTGAAAAAAATGACAGAAAATATCTATTTGGCAAAAATGACTTTTGAATCACAAAATTATCAATTTCTATAATTTTTTGCAGTAACTTATTCAAATATTTTTCTTTATTTCAAATCTCAATTATTTGGTTTCCATGGTGATCACGAACAAGGAATACTAGATTTAAGTATGTAGCTCATTTTTATCACAAATTTTAAAATTGAGACTTTTTTGATAATAAGTATGAAACTGTTACGTTTAGGCAAATAAAGTTCTAAACAAACTTACCTTAATTTTTGATGTTATATCGATCTGAGTAATAAAAAATAGGGGTTTCTATTTGATTTTTTTGAGTAACTTGCATTTTTTGATAGTCAAGTTTAGACATTCATAATTTTATTTTTATGAAAAATACAAATGTCATTTTTTGCAGACTGTTGCATTAAACCTTTGCCTACAACACCTCAAAGTTTTATTCAAATTGTTTGACAGGAACAGAACAATTAACGAGTTATTACTAAGACCGCATCTGTCAATTTTTTTAGAAAAATGTTTTTTTTTAAAACGACTGAAATTTCGAATCTAGTTTATTTAACAAAGTTACGGGGTGTTCCATTTAAAATAAGCGACATCCGGTATAACCGGAAGTGGTACGAACGTGAAAGTATTTTATATGAGTTAGCCCTAACATCATTACCCTGTCACCAGATTTTCAAAATTATAGTAAGATTGGTTTAGCAGATACTCATAGGATCAGCTCGCAAAGGACCGGTTATATATATATATATATATATATATATATATATATATATATATATATATATATATATATATATATATATTGTAATGCTGGCGACTTATAAGTTTATGGGATAAAATAATATTATATTAAGTTTGGTTTGAGGTAAATTTTAAATTTTAAAATGTTAAAAATTATGCTTGTAGTAATATTTTAACTTTTATTTATGTGCACCGGACTAGCTCAGATCTCAAATGGGGATAGAGTTCAGGGAATTTAGTTTGAAGTTAAAATTTTGAATGTGAAGATATGTATATGAAATACCCTTTATATAATTATATTGAAAGTATAAAAATAATTCTGAATGTAATTTGCTATCAAACGCATGCGTTGTAATGAACTTAAGTGAAATTAAAAAGTTGTCAAAGATGTCAAATAAATAATTTAGAAAATTAAAGTTTATATCCAAAATGAAAATTTAGAAAAAGAAAATTAATTAATATCTTTACAGGTGTTTACACAAGTAAATATTTAAAATTCTTAACCAAAAACATATATGTAACAAATATAAATTGCAGGAAATTTATCAATGAATGTTCACAAGAGGTAGGGTTATTAAAATTTGTGACTCACATATACTGTCCTCACTGTAGATTGATGTCTTCGGATAACTCCAACTGGATGTAGGCAATGTCCACTTGATTACAGTTGTTACCATTACCCAATACTGCTAACTCGATTCTCGGTTGTCGAAGACACCAACTTCCAAACTTAAAGATGTTTTCTCCAAAATCGGCAAACTCCAACCACTTGTTTTATTTAGGTAGCTTTTTATTTAAATAATTTTAAAGCTTAATGAAAGATATCGTTTTAAAAAAATGTTTAATTATCCAAAATTTTGTTGATAACACTTTTATTTTTAGCTACCGATTAAAATTTTGTTTAAAAGAAATTGTCCGAAGAAATAAAACAGCATTAACCAAATAAAAGTGGGTTTTAATTTGGTATAAACAGAATTAATTTAAGTTGGATAACACAAAAGCAAATCTTTACAAAATCGTGACACAAATTAACATGAACAAAAATATTTTTCGAAAAATGACAGGTATCGGAGACCGAATTATTTATTTCAAACCATCGATATAAAAACAAGTGCTCTCGAACGTAATCTTCGTAAAGTATAACTTCTTGACGAAAATAAATTAGGTTATAAACTTACTTTTTAACACAAATTTCACAACACTGTTTTAACCTTTTACACTTTTGATCAAATTCTAGAGAGAGATTGATTTCCTGAGCGCTTGCTTTTATATGTTTCTGGTTGTTACCAAAAATTCATTTTTTTTCCAGCCATATTCCAAAAGTAACTAGGGCTATGATTGGTGGATCTAAATTACAAATTGGACTCAAATGGAAATTTGGCCGTAACTTTCTTATACATCATCGGAATTGAAAATTAATAACAAAAATGAAAACTATGTAAAATTTTGAACAAAAAGACACCTAACAAGCTATAATTCCTAACATTAATATACGAAGTAACCTAATCTAACCTAATTAAGCTTATAACTATTTACACTTGCAAGCTATACTAAAACTAATTGCAAAAATGGAATTCTGAGGAAATTCTACATAAGAATACATAGCTTTTGTGTTGGAAATATTTAATTTAAAGAAATTTTAACCTTTTATAATTTTATCTTAAATTCACCTCAGAATTAACATAATTTTGCGGTGAAAAGCGCTGTATCCTTATAAAAACTGTGTCATATTAAGAAAGAACATCTATTATTTGCTTTAAGAGCAAAATCTAAGTCTAATAATTTGAAAAAAAGTATAAAATTATGTAAAAAACCTAAAAATTATGACCTAACCAAACTTAAATCTAAAAATGAAAATAATTTATATTTAAAAATGTTTTTAACACTTAAAATGTTATATTTAAGGTTTGTACTTCTTGTCTTTATTATTTTCACTAACTATTTGCAATGCATAATGTCATATAATGTTGCATTGAAAAAGTTTCATCGTCTAACACTCTTTTTAAATATTTCGCTATAAAAATGTACGGGACTATAAATGTCTGTATGTTGTCTATATGTTGTTATTATTGTTAAACTTGTAACATAATTTTTGTCACTAATTCGCTTCCAAAAATATGTGCGAAAAATGTCTAAACTGTCCATATTACAACCCTTTTATTAAATTTTTGTATTTCCTGCATTCAAAAACTAAACATACACTATCCCTAACATAATCCTAACTATATAGTTCATGTTTAAACACCTGTAAAGTGTTCACTTGCCAAATTACTTTTGAAAAATTGACTTTTATTGCAATAATTGCAATACTAAAATGACTTTACGAAAATGGTTATATTTAACATTCTTGACAATTTTGTTAGCAGCAAATTGCTTTTTATGATAAAACCAAACTAAGCAAATGACATTCAGACTAATTTATACCAAATAAATTTATTTTAATCACATCGTGAACCAGATTTACATAAAATAGTGTCTTGCACTTGTATCGAGCTAGAAATCACCTTTTATTACCCAAATGTCATGTAAGCTGTCCGATACTTCTATTACCTCTTTCTGAACATCTCATATATATATATATATATATATATATATATATATATATATATATTATATATTATCCCAACATGGTAAATGTAAGTGTAAAATGCTTAAAATATTTAAAGATGTAGCAAATTGAAATAAAAAAATATTCTGAGAAAAAAAGGATGCATTCCACTCTGGGAAGATGTGACAACGGAGTGATAAAGTAACAAATATGTATGTATTTTGTTGTATTTGTGCTTTTATACAAAATTTGAACCAAATGACTAAGTGATATTTTAGAATAATTCCGAAATAATTAATTACCTGATTAGTAATTAACCGCATTATTTATGAAAATGTCATAATCTTTACAGTTTTAATCATCCCATAATAACAGAAAATCCTTTAATTCCAATATATTTAATAATTATGATTTCGTATTTATATGAAAACATTTTTAAATATGTATTTAAATATGTAATCTGTAAAACAAATCGGTTTCCTTTACATTAAATTAAAAGTCTCTAATGTAAATTAGTAAAAGATATACAGGAAAATATTCACAATCGTATTTGTAGGTAAATTTCGTTTCGAGAGGTACCTACATAACAAACAATAGAAAGATTACTATCATGACCAGTGGCTTGTGGTAAATGCTGTAGTACCTAGGTTTGCCACTTCCTGGTCTTTTGATTCCGGGAGATAACAATAATAATTAATTACCAGACAGAGTGCCTTACCATTTCCACTACACCCCGACCCAAAAAATTCAACAAAAGTAATTTTTACATATATTTAATTGCTTTCTCATATACGTACGTATAAAGAGAAAGCTATGTAATCGGTTTTAATTTTCAAACACCTTTTTACATATCTCCAGGTTTTGTGGCCTAAACATAACGAAAAACAATTTCGTGTGTGATTGTGTCTGTGTGTGAGTGTGCGCTATATCTTTTGAAACATTAAAGTTATCTATAAAAAACATGTTTTTAGAAAAAAAAATTTCTTGTCTGTGTGTCTGTGTGTGCGGGATACCATTTAAACCATTAAAGCTGTCGATATGAAATTAGGTGCAAAAATTATTTCCCATAAAATCTACTCAAGTTTGTTAATGGGCAAAATCCAACCAGTGGAGGGGCATTTTTAGGGGATCAGAAAACAAAAACAACTCATTGCTTCAAATTTTAAAAAGTTACATAATTAAAATAACAAACTAATACTTTTTTATATAATTTCAAAATAAAAAAAATATAATAACCAGTGGCGTACCGTTTTTAGGGTGCAAAATTGTGCATTTTTTAATTTATGAACTGATTTTTTTGAAAGTCGAGCATTGGGGGTTTTTAAGAGCCCTAAGAATAAATCATTTGTCAAAATTAAAACATTCAAAATGGGGGATCAAAAATGGGGTATTATTGTGTTTATTTAATTTATCAACGGATTTTTTGAAAGTCGGGTATTAGGGGTTTTTAAGATTGCTAAGTGTAAATCATTTGTCAAAATTAAAAAAATTATATTGTGGGCTAATGATCAATTTTGTAACTTTGCTAATTTGTAAAACATTATCTAAATAAAAAAATTTTAAAAACTGTCAGTGGTGCAAAATTTTTTTGAAAGTTAGGTATTGGTGGTTTTTAAGATCACTAAAAATAAATCATTCAAATCAAAAATGGGGAATTATCGTGTTTAAAAGCCGATATGACTCAAATTCAGGTATTGTGGGCTTTGAAGTTATTTAATTACATATATGAGAAAGCATTATGGCAGATAATTTAGCAGCGGTTTTTTATTTGCAACTTACAGTTTTCATTGGACAGTAGTGAGAAAATTGTTATACACATTTATTTGATTTTAAATTTATACTTTTCATTAGAGCGAACAGATTTAAGAATGTCAGCCCTTGAACTCATAAATTTAAAAAAAATTCTTTACATTCCATCCGAAAGTTTATAAATGTCTGTATCTCTGCCTTTACGTGCTGTTCATTCCAACGATTTCTTTCTTGTATCAAAGACTACACTAAAAACCCGTTCACACCCGGCGTTCGATAAAGGTACAGATAAAACGAAAGAAACCAGTTTTTAACATAGCTCCATCGCCAACTTCAACAGTTGAAAAAATAATTTCCCATCTCAAGTCCACTCTCTCAACTGATTTTGCAATAGTATCTTGAAAACGCAAAAATCGTTATAAAGTTTATCCTGGTTTATGTGTATCTTTAGATGATTGGCCAAATCTCTTAAGTTATCCCAAGTATTTATTGAGGTAATCGAAACACCTCTAAAAGAAAATGTCCGCCTATCTGTAAAATATTGCCTTGTCTGTTTCGTTCAATTTTTTTAAATAGCCTTTGGCTGAGATACCAAAAAGTGCAGCATTGTTTCTGTTTGTTATTGTCAGGCGAATGTCAATCATGCCATTGTACAGTTCTATGCTAGTAATATAAATGCTTTCAAGGACTTTGATGTTATGATTCAAAACTGCATGACAGTGTGCAAAAAGCGGAAGTAGTAGACAGGAAACGAGATTTCTTCTTTGAATGCTTCCAAAATAATTGCACTACATTCATCTTCTCACTTCGATAAAGTACGCCTTGAAAGCTGGCTAATTAAGGAGCAAACGCTCTATTGCTGGCAACAAAGATAGCCACCTGGTTGGAACATCGCTCAAAATCTCGCGATACCCAGTGTTAAACAACGCGTAAAAACTGTACGTTTGGCGTGTGCTGAACATTCATTATAAACTCATACTAACTATTATAAGTTTTCTTAAGAACGAATAAGTTCAAAAGTAAGTATGCAATTAAAAATTCTTATTAATTTTATTAAATACATAAATAAACAGTTTACCTCGGGTAGGATTTGAACCTACAACCTGTACTTTGCTAGAGTACCGCACAAACCAACTACGCTATCAGGATACAAGCCCCAATCAATGTAAATTTTGTCTTTATATATGTAGGACTGATGCAAATTCTAAATATAAAGAACAGGTCGTAGGTCCAAATCGAGGTAAACTTTTATTATGTATTTAGTAAAATTAATAATAATTTTGAAGACTAATACAAATTTGAACAAATTATTTATACCATAATTGATGGAAACGTTATCCGCAGCGAACGAACATATATTACTTACATCCAAATTATTTTCAAGGAGAACTCGACAGAGCTGTTCTTTAACGTCACTACTTTTGTCTTGGGGATCACGGTAAAAATCTAGGAGTCCTTGTTTGATACCACATTCTTTATGAAAATACTGCACGACTACTGGGAACATTTTTATGTTTCCGACTGAAAAATATTTCGCATCCTTGATATCATTCAAGGGATTTCTTTGGCTGTAGGAGCTAGTACACTCTCGCATATACTTGTGCAATTTGTTCTGCCACAGGAGACCTTTTTTGTCAAAGAAGAATCGAATCTGGAAATAGGGCGACGAACAGTTTGCTTGTGCAGTCCTGGCTATTATAGCTGTGATGGTGTTTAATCCCGTGATACACTGAAGTAGCCACAATCGCAAATACACTTTCCTCTTCTTTTGAAGCCTTCTTCGTGAAAAAGCTCGAAATCGATTGCGAACTTTCTTTATTAGAAACTAATGACTTGTGTTTCTTGCTTTGAGAATGTATAGTTGGAGCTCTAATACCCTCATGCTTAATGGTAATCTTAGAAGGACACAGTTAACATTATCCATTTAGTTGTCACTTTTCACAAGCCAATCAAATTCAGTTAACCACTTGTGCTGAAACGCTGTTGAATATTTTCTCTTCTTTTCTGGCACTCGTGGAGGCGCAAAGCACTTACTTGAATTACTGTCAATAGAATTACTATCTTTAGTAGACAGTTTTTAAAAATAAACAACATATTTATCAGCAGATATTATTTTTGAAGGATGAATAGCTGATTTTGTAATTTCGGTTTTTGGGAGATTCCTCATATGAAAATAATATATGAATATGAAGCTCCTCTACTTCTAAGGAAACAAAGAGCGCCTCATATACCTAGTGAAGAAGTTAAGGGATATTTATAAATTAGTCATATTCCAGTACAGAGCGAACACATCCTTAGTCAAGTGCAACATTTAATTACGCAATATTTGATTACCTATAAGTTTAAAAATCATGATATTACGTTAATGTTTTAACGTTCAAACCATATCCAACCTTTTTATTTCAATTTTTAAAAAACTATAAAAATACATAATTCCGTAAAGAGATTTACGGTTTTCCAAACTTATCAAAAAAAAAAACAAGCATTAGTGTCCTAATTTGATAGTTAATACGTCTTTATCACGATAGCCTGTAACCTTAACAGGTTATAAATAATTCACCCACTTATGATTAAATACTTCTAGCCTAGAACTATAATTAGCTATGGATCGATATATTAATCGATATATTAATAGGTCAAGGTTCAATAACATTTGATTTGCTTATTAACAAAAATAGAATTGCTTAGATATTTTCGCTTTACAAAAAAAGGTGTTGCTTCAAACCTGAAAATAAATAATGTAATCTCGGACGCCAATTTGTTTCTAAGGAACAAATAAACCTTAAAAATAGAAAAGTCGCAAAAACTCATGAAAATAACAAGTAAAAATAATGAGAACAATGAGTTTTATTACGATAATTAATTTGATTATAATCTTAAAAACTAATGTTAGTAATTCTTAATTAATGCCTTAAACTATAATTAACAATATCTGATGTCATTTCTTCTACATTTTGGGTATCACTAGAACTTCAGCAGATAAGGAATGCTGTCTACTCATCATTTTAAATTTATTGCGCAATTTTAATAGAAGTTGAAATAAACATCAGATTGATATACTGGTAATTCCAAATATATAAAAATTTCTTTATAAACCTCCAACCTGATTTGATTTTGTATGGTTCAAAGTAAAATTTGGTAATTGAATTCCCACATCGCATTAACAAAGTTAACGTTAAAATAAAATTAAACCCAAAGTAAAATAAGTGGTAACAGTATAAATAAAATTGAGTTGCCATATAAATGTGGCACTCTAAATAAAAAATTTAAACAAAGGAAAATGGCTTCTACTTCAACACGCAGTTTAAGTAATGAATGAAGGACGTTCAAAGTAACCCTGCGCAATGACCGAAAATGACTCAAAGCGCGGAAAGGATGTGTAGTGAATAATAATTGAATTAATTTAGCAAAAGAACTAAACAGAGATTTTAAGCCAATAAGGTATGCAACTAACGTTACACGAAATGCACTTAAGTTGCCAATAAGAACGTAAATTTTAAAACATGCATAAAAAGTATGTTACAACCCGAGATCGACTCTGCAATTAAAATTGTCGGCGATGTGGGCATGGTCGGCGTAGTGTCCATCGGCATAGTGTCCGTAGTCCCATACAGATATGTAATGAAACGTTGCAGAATTTGCAAAAAACTTTGAATTCTTAAAATTTTTATGTCGACATTTTTATTCTAAGACAGAAGAAACTAAACTAGTTAAGTGGAAAAAGTGAAACAGATAATATTGGAAAATGATGTGCCGATGTTACTTTATATAAAAGAAACGTACGAAGAAAACATTGATATTATAGTGGATATTAAAAAAAAACTTGGAGTCGCTTCAACCAACATTCCCGTATACATACGAATATACTACAAAAGTACTAACAGATTTATATAATTACGCAAAAAATGTAAGTGAAATTTTTTGATTACGTTTTACATGTCCGTCACCACTTTAGTTCTACTAAAAATTGTAAGTTTCCTAAGGATTTTCACTTTCTGTTTAATACGTGTTTTAATAGCGTTTTAGGATGCACTTTCAAATAACAATGTACGTAGGTAATACCCTATATCCTATATTAGTGGAAAGTATTTTGTTCTAGATATAAATTAATGCTCTCACGATAGATGAAATTAATAAAGACGTGGTTGATGCCAAATAATTATCCACCACAAATGAATCCATTAAATTTAATAAACGTTATTACAAAATAAGTATGTATATAAAGCAATGCATAACATGTTATTACAAAATAAGAAATTCAAAAATTATGTATGTTATTACAAAATTTTAAAAACTGCATAATACGTTTATGTCTAGATCGCGGTCCAAAAAAAAATGTTATTACAAAATGCAAAGCAAAGATTAGAAATTTAAAGTTTTATTCACTGTCCGAACCTTCTTCGTCAGAGTTTGTGTCATCATCAGATAGCCCAGTATTAATTGTGATAATCAATTTTTCAAGTTCTTGACTCATCAATCCGTCTTGCTGCCACATGTTTTCGGCTATATGATCGACGTGTGTGCAATGTTTTTCCCAATGTGATTGGCTTATTTCGGCAAAGGTTGTTCGCAATAAATTTTCTATTTGAAGGTCACTTTGACCGACGTTATGGATTGCCACCGTGTGTTTTGCCATACTCCATATCAACTCGATGGGATTTAAATCGAAATTATAGGGTGGTAAGTGTATTACAACGTGAGCATGGTTCTTCAACAATTCGTCAACATAATATCGCTTAGCTTGATTATGTGCCTTAACAAATGTTATTAATTAAGCCTTACGCATTTCACTGGTAGTAGAAACCCCATTGCTTTTAAGCCAATCACGAATATATTGCTTTCGTGCAGTTTGGGTTGGGGGTTTATTGATTTGCACACTATGGTATGGCGCATTATCCATTGCATCAATACCATTAGGTGGTAAATTTGGAATTAATTGTTTTCCACCCGCTGCATAAAATTATGATGGTTCATATCATCATGGTAATCTCCTGATTTGCTGTTGGATTTAAATATTAACAACCCATTATTCATAAATCCGTAGGCACCGATTGCGTGTACAATAATGTATCGTTGACCTGATCTATCGGTTCAGTATACTTCAGGCTGGTCTTCAGATTGCCAACACTTGCTTACACCATATGAAGGATGAATATAGATTTCATCCAAAAAAGTTACGGGTTTCTTGTTTTCCCACAGAGCATTATTCTCTCGCAGCTTGCGTAAGTAGCGAGAACTCCAAAACAACGATATCGTAGCGTTCCATCAATAATTATCTTTTATTGTGGCATTTTTTAAATTTAAATCCTACATTTAGTAACTGCTTTCGAAGCGTATCTTCCCCACCAGCATAATTTACTTTGTTCTTCATTTTATCAACCAAATTTTTATTGATGGAACTTTCTTGTCGACGGTATAAACTTCCTGAACTATCCTTTTTAAAATGCCTAAGTCACAATCATCAAAAACTAATTTGTTTGATCCTCCGCTTCGTGTTCTTTTTAGAAGGTGATTGTATTAACTGATTTTCAGATAACTGCTTTTCCTTTCTAATTCACATTATAGTTGGTAACGATTTACCGACATCAGCAGCAGCTAGTTCGCTAGCCTTCTCCAAAGGAAAACTTCGTTCACCAGCAGCTTTCTGTCTATCAAAGAATTAAATCACATTACTAATAATGTTTCGTGCTTCGGAATGAATACTTTTCTTCGATTTAGGTTCCATATTTCTAACCTAAAAAACAATTTATTAAAAATAAGATGTTAGCGAAAATATTAGTAGTACACCGGCACCACTTTCACTTTTTGACCCACGTGTAGGACGTATTTTTGACCTCGGATTTGGTTTTGGAGTTAGTCTAGGGGTTGACCCGGGCGTTGGCTGAAAATTGTATTCTAATAAAGGACCCTAGTCTTGTTTTGCCCCTGTCATAAAAATTGTATTCTAATAAAGAAGAATTAATAGATAAGATGATGAGTGTTTTTCATAATAAAAAGATTTACTTAAGCTGTGTTTATTATTAGAATCAGTTTTATGAGATGACACTCGCCTTTTGTTACAAAAAATTTGTATTCTAATAATCATAATTGGTGAGAAGAATCAACAATGACAAGCCATTTTCATAATAAAGAGATTTATTTACTTAAGCTGTGTTTTATTATTATCATTAGACCCCGTTTTTGATTTTTATCAAATATTTCAAGGATATAAAACCCTGGCATATCGATTATGTTCTATGCAATTTAAACGTGAGCTCAATTTTTTAATATCTGATGTCCCTGTGTTATTCGTTGTGATATAAACTTTCAATTAAAAACTTACGTGTTATTTTAGGGTTTCACGTTTATGTTGCATTAAAATATATTAAGCACCTCGCGATCAATTTTACAACGTATAACTTAAATATATAGAGATATAGTTATCATTTATAGCAATTTCCATTTGTAGGTTGTGATCTTTTACCTATATACGAATTTATAACAACATGCAATTAAAGTGATTTCATCTTGAACATTTATATTGCATACAAAAAATTACAGTCAACCTTCAATATTTTACTTTTAGTTGATAGCACTATTAAATGGTTGCGCATATGTATTAATGTTTACACACATATAGATTGTTCACGTTTCATTTTAATAGTGCTATGAAATCAAAGTAAAATATTGAGGGTCGACTGTTAAAATTATATGTTTCTAATCAACTATCGCATTAACTGCAAGGTTGTTAAAGGAGTCTTTGCCTTGTACTATTCACGTACAAGTGGTATATCGAAAATATTTATTGAGTAGCATAACAGACTGCTGTAAATGCATAAGATAGGTAGGTACTTTAAAAAACGAACGATGCATGCGATAAATTTTTTTTGAGCTGACCCCGTATTTTGTTTTATAGTGATCAACCTTGGAGTTTTAAGTTGTATTTTTATGTCTATTAATATACTTAGTGCAATGTAAGTTTAAATTAAACATGAATGAAAATAGCTAAACTGCACTATCGATATAGAGGCTCTGGATTTTTTATGCATACACACAAATTACTTTAAATAAAATGAGTATTATCATAGATATACATCAAATTTACTTTAAATATAATAAATGGAATAATTAGGCAATTCTGTATTGTAACTGCATTAATATGAATAGGGAAAGTAGCAATTACCCCGTCGATGCCGTGTTAAATTAAGATGTTTACAAATATTTAAAAAAAAATTGTTACTGCAAAATATACATCACCTTCAAGGATTTGAGATACATTTTCTTCACCCGCTTGAGTGGAACAGAATTATCGCACAAGTGAAAGGAGTGCTTGCACGTAACCCTAGTCGTGTTACGTGTCATTTTCTAGGATTTTGTTCCGTAATTTTTAGTTGAACAACTAGTACACACGCCACTCTAAAATATAGAACTTTGTAGTCAAGAAATTCATTATTTTTGATGGAAAATTTCACATTTTGCGCTCCTAGGTCGTTTGCGCCTGTGGGGAATGCCTCCTTCGCCACGCCCTCAGCCCGGCTTAGTGTATATTCAAACAGATGGGCAAATTTAATAATGCCAAGCAGCAATCTGAAGTAACGTTCGACTATTTTTCATTGGAACATATGCAAATGTGCACAAAACGTCATTTTACATTTTTACAGACATCTTCATATATTGCAATTCTGCAAATATGAACAATCAGCATAGTCAAGTCATTTTTAAATAAAGGTATCTTGTTACATTTATTGAAAAAAAAATTATTATAAACGTTCTACTAACCTGCATCATATTGGATTCTAAAAGGAAGGCAAATAGCTACAGTTTACGTTTACAAAACTATTTTTGCATGAAATGTCACATTATTGAAATGTTAAATCTATTGTTTGATACCTATCAAATAAAAAAAAGATTTTAAATTGTAATTTGGCAATTTTTTACTAACCGTGACTTTATACAAGTTTATAACCAGCACAAAACAGTTCTATCATTACAATTAAATTACCCTCTGTAACATCTGAATTGCTAACTTAATCAATTTGTATTGTTCTTGTTCATCTATTAACAAACATGCCCTAATGTATTGTCATTCACTTAGCCTATATCAATTATTCAGCTTTGATACCTATGAGATCATAATTGTATTTGAAACATGAGCGACTATTCTGTTGGCTTTACGTTTAATACCATAATCAATACAAACAACTAAACTTATTTTAAAATAAATTACTAACGTTTCCATTTATGTAAGTTGGTCAAACATTCACCTTTGTGAAATATCTCTAATAATTAGGCTATATTAATCAGAATGAGCTACTAAACGTTAGTAGATTGTTAAAACCTATTTATGTACGTAAATTTATTATCACATTGATATGTGTGTGTTGCGTATTTATTTGATTTATATCCCGAGAAAATATGAGCTTGTGTGCAACTCTTACATGAATACGACACACAATCTAGCGAGACCCTGGACTGCTGGAATAACGGAACATACCAATTCTTATGAAGTTAGTGAGTAGTCTGGCATTTAGAAGTCTTAACATTTAAATTAAGCTTGGGAATCTTTTTGGTTGCGTGATTGCGTTGAATAAGTTTTCTTTATGTAGATTTGCGCTAGAGCCAAACTATGGGCTAAGAGTGGGACGCCTAAGCCATACGGGCCAGAATGCACTACATCAGCTGAAGAACACAAATTCTAAAAAAAGTCTAAAGGATTGTAGGAGTAAAACCTAATCTTCAGCGATGCGGCTCCACCAAGATCTTGAAGTAACGCTCATAGAAGAAGTGACGGGACGCATTAAAACCTGAATCCTCAACAGAATTGATAAACTAAAGGAAGATGCGGTTTCGCCACACCTAAAGTGAGCAGAACAGGGTCTGCACACCACGTGCTCTAAACAAGCCGCAGTATCTTAATAAATGCGCAGCTACTCTAAAAGCACGCCGGATAGGGTTACTCAAAGCCAAAATCTTCTCAAACCTGGCAAGGCGATTGTCTGGATTCTAGAATCCAAGGAATAACGGGAAAAGATATCAAACTGCCTGAGTAAACAAAACCAAGGGAGTAGTACACAAAGGGTATTCTAAGGGCAACAACTAATTGTCTTAATGAATAGACTTCTTGGGGTAAGCATGATAAGATTTGTGGGTATCACCCACATCTAAACTTCTCCAAAGAAATCTAAATGCGAAACCGATAAAGCCGAGGAAGCATGAGAAAATATGAAGAACCACCAAAGCAGCTTCGACTTGGAACCATCAAATAAGTAAACAATGACTAAATAGGTAAACGATGACCAATGTGCTCAATTTAACTTGCATTATTCAAAGGCTATACCTGCAGTCCTAAGTAGTACAATGACATAATAGTTCAAGCACCCTGGGCATATAGACCAAGTCGAAATACGGGTTTTTACTGACACATCGAAGAACGAGCCTAGTACCTACATAATAGGAAAACCAACCGTAAAAGTAACGCCACTATGAAACTTTTGTTCTAAGAATTTGGTGGTATCTACAATATCGATGCTTAGTTCCGTATACTTTCCATATAACTAACCGAGCCCGCTATCGACTAATAAACGCAGACAACTAATGGACCACGATATGGATAGAAAGCGGCAAGCCATCATCAGATGCAATGAAAACTTTATCCGTGACAGCGCTAATACCAATCACATAGGTTAGCTACTAACAAATTACGTATCATCTAGAAACCAAGAAATAGCCAATAACTGTACCGACTCTTTCTGCGTTGATGCACGGAGGAAGGAAGTCATTGAGATAAAATTGTGCAACCTGGAGCTAAGTGATACTACCACACACTGGCATGTGCTGGAAGAAAGACCACCTTCTGAATACAAGTACATACTGGTTGAGTTGATTCGCCGATGCGAACAGTTTTTGTTTTTGTAGCGCGTCGGTCTCTGAGTAGAATTCATTTACTTTCATTTTTCTCCAATATCTGACTACTCTACGATTCGGATTTACCGCTGAGCCACTGAGTAATCCAATTCATATTCGTGGTTACGCGGTAGTTTGTTGCTCATGTTCCGCAGTAACCTATTGCACAAGTAATTAAAAATCATTAATAATAATTTTTAATTACATATTTACCTTTGAACTTATTCGTTCATAACAAAACTTACAATAATATTGCACAAGTGTTTTGCGCCCAAGCTGTTCGTGCATTATTAGGATCCATATGGTTTCATTTCTACACTAACTTGGTTTATCAGATTTTCTGCCAGTGTAATGTAAGTGGTTTTTCGATTTTCAGCGAGTTGTATTCTCGTCCTTTGCCACCATTTGTATGTTACCCCATTGGATTCGGAGATGTTCGTTCCACACACGTTTAGTGATTCTGGATTTTTCTGTTTCGCTTTCACCAACGATATCCTTGTGTTCTTGTGTTTTAACTTTGAGTGTTCTACTGCTCTCTCATTTATAATGCGCCGCACACGCATGGTTCTTCTTCTTGGAATTATGGTTTTCATTAGATGTGTGGTTTGGTTTTGGTTAGTATTCCCCTGAGCACTCTTGTGGATTTGAAGGCAGTACGTATCTTGTATTTGCTGTCTATCCTTCGTATTTTTTTCAAGATACCTCGCATATATGTCACTACCGCTGTGTATTTATGTTCTACTATTCGGTTACTCTTTCCCTGAGAAGCCTTTTTTATAATATGCTAGCGATGCTTTCTCTTGTGTCGGACATAACGTTTTATCTCTACCGAGTACCGTACAAGGATTTTGCCACGTCTGACTTCACACTTTTATAGTGATTGGAATTCTACTGTAAGTACATCCCGGTGTAGGTGGGTTCCCTGTACACACTTGTCATGAAAATGTTATCATTCCTGTGTACAAGTACAACCAGGAATAACAGTTATTGTTCCGGCTAAGCTAATGGTCCATTAAAGTAACCGGGTTCTCACGCAAAGTGTCATAACGGTTTATGCAGATACAGACTGCGATAAGAAAGCTTGTTGATATGGCAAAAAGAACAAGTGAATGGGAAGTATATCGCACCTTGCACATAGAGTATAACAAAGCCATAAGCAAACAAAGAGTGAAACATGGACAGAATACTGAGGAATTAATATGCAAAGGGATGACACTACAAAGATCACTAGGGGAAAATTGTAAACCTTAGGAGTGATGACGGAAGTTATACGGATACCGAGGAGGACACAGTTCTTGTTGCGAATAGTGTTCTCAGAATCGATAACATTCGGATCTACAGGAGATAAAGATAATTAAAACCTTTATCAATCATGGATCAGGCAAAAAATAAATAGGTGATTAACACGTCCGCGAATCAAGATGCATCGGTACGTCATAACGAATGTACCATCTTATGGGCACGACGCACAGTTGCGTCAAATGGGAAACTAACGTCATTTCACATTTACACTTTGCACATTGGTGTTGAATGTTCTTTATTGACGTGGGAACATACGCCATAGCTTAGAAAATATGTGAAACCCGTCGGCTCGGAATTTGAAGGGGCTTAATGCTGGAAGCAACTGGCGCTGATGACGCACGAGTGCGTCTTCACAAGACTTCTTTATATACTTAATTATTAACGACAATCAAAATTCAATTTATTATGTTTGTTTTTAGATCATATATCTGAAATAATTTTTAGTTAGGCCGATTACGGTTTCATTTTTTTCAAAGAATGTTATTACTTTTCACTATGCAAAATAATTGGATGTCATAATCGTCAAATAAACTTATTCAAGCATTTATACAGTGTTAAGTATGGGAAATGTGTTAAGCAATCTTAACCATTTAAGTCTGCAGGACTCAGCGGAATTTTTCCAATATTACTGGGAATCGATCAGTTGAACATTAAACTATGCATACTTTTTAAGGTAAGCCTTTTTCTTTCATATGTTAAAAATGGTATTTATGCTAAGCATAGACGCAATTTATATGGCCAAAGGACTTTGATATTTATAATATATTTACATAAGACAGCTATCGAGGATATCATGACTCATTCAATGTGTGTAACAATGATTAAACCTATCGTTACGTAGGTCGCCCTGGTATAGTCGTAGAGAAATGAAATATAAGAAGGTCGAAAAAGACTAAACAGTGTACTACGGTTAGCTTGTTTAGATATAATATGGTTCATGGCTACATAGCTCAGAGCTGTCCTGAAAACCTTCCTAAACTCATTGCCTCTACATATAATGAGGATGGCGAACGCCTGGAAGGGGGCCTACAGATGAAAGATAAACTAGAACAAAGCATTAGGAGACTGCCACTCTTAAAAGGATATGTAGAATACACGCGATGAGGTTGATTCTCTACAATATAATTGTACCAACGAAGGACGAGTGGAAGTACAGTAATGCCCTCATCTGACGGACTGGAGTCACCTTTCCTACAAATCATTATGAAAAAGATGCACTACGCAGTGCTAATCCAAACACAACCATAGTCCAGTCAGGAATGTTTGCAATCAACAGCTACGTACACGTTCTATTAGAGAAGAAAACTATACACAAAAGAATAACGACCATAACCGATAGGCAGGCAGCCCTAACGCCCTAAGAGCGCAAGTGGTGACCTCTGATCAAGGTTGATATAAGATCTTACAGTAATGCTTTGTTTCGTTTGTTTTGAGGATGATGTAATTAAACCTGATCTACTATTCTTATAATAGATGTATTAAATTCATTAAACTAGTATTACACGCGCTATTCCATTGCTTTCTAACTTCTACTCCTTTTCTACCGAACCGCACTGGAAACTCGCTTTTATAATCATTACAGCACCTAGTATGGATTAGTCCTGTAACATAATTGAGGACATTTATTTATTTACTGCCCGCGTTGGAAGCCTGTAAAGCATTCTTACATATCGTACTCAATATAATAGGCTGCAGTGGTTTGAGCACTTTCAATCGCACCTTTTGGTAAATAATCTGGCGTTATTTCGTATTTCTTTCTTGCATTAAGCAGATATTAGAAAAAAAGCACCGATTTGCAACGCAAATATAATTCTTCCTAAGATCACATTTACTAATTGTAAACAATTGTCTATCAGTCCTCAATTACTGGGAGATCACCTGAAAACGATAAACTATTGAACGTATGGCTTTTAATAGATTTAAATGTCAAACGGACCTTTTTCCGCAATGATTTTCAGCATAACATTATTTCGATACATTCATAGCCATAAGGATATAAAAACACATGATACTATGCGTGAGAAAGAAGGTAGAGTAGTTACAAAACGTCGTGGCATTCGAGATTTTCCATAATTTGAAAAACTTAAACGATGTTATAATCGCGAAACTTCGGTAGCAAAAATGTCAATCTAAAACATACGGCAAATTTAGTAATTATCGATTTTTTTAACGATTGATGCCGTAACTGAATATATTTTTATTGAATTATCATTTGTAACAATTTTAATTTAGGTATGTATTGGATTACATGTTTGCTATTTCATATTTGCCTTAAAATAATTTTTTTAGTTAGTAAACGTAACCTAACCTGTTCAAGATCAGCTGTTTTTGTCAAGGATTTGCAAAACGAAGTTCAACGTTTTATAAACTTTTGATTACACCCAACAGATATACAGAAAATAAGAATAACTTGTTACAACTCATTTCTTCCTTAATATTTCCCACCTTTACTTCTCATCAACTCCTGACATACATCCTAAAATTATAATATATTCTTAATATTTGTCCTTTTGTTAATACCCTACCTTTATAATCCTTTGAATCATAAATCCTTTTTCTAAAGATCCCTTTTAATCAATAAAATATCCAATGATTTTTCAATCAAAATTGTAGGTTATGTTTATGTTTATATTTTAAATAGTTTCCTTGAATTGTGATTTAGGAATTATCATTGGCTAGTTTTACATTTTGATTAAATTTCGCCATAGGCGTACTGATTTTCTTTTCCCAAATAAATACCTACTCACACCTAATATTTTGGATCTGCCTTTTAATTAACTTACTGATCTTAACGTGTTTTATGTTTACATTTTACCCCTTACAACATATTAACATTTATACCTATATTTTCTGGTATTAACCTATGTTTAATAAATTTACGCCAGTGTTATATTATTCTGTCATTATTTCCACATTCTCGAAATCTTCAATAATTTTTCCCGCTTATTGGAATCCGTCTTCTTCTTCCTTATAGATTCTTCTTGTTAATTCATGGAATTTTACGTAATTTGCCTAAAAATTCTAGTTCGAGCGGTATTAGTTGCTTTATTGTACCTTTTTTCCAAAATTGGGCATTTAACCCCCCCAACCCGCTACCTATAAGTATTACTGTTATCCTTTAAGGACCAGAGCAATCCATAATTGGGATTTTCTTGGTAACGGCGCTGCTAGACCTAATCACAAGTTGATAATTCCAAGCAACTTTTTTTGTAAGTAGGTTTAATACAGTTTTTCCACATCCCTTTTTCCTCCTCATTTGTCATCTCATAAAGAAATATTCATCCATCATCCTTCCATTATTTTCTTTTTATTCATTTGTTACATAAAAGAACCCACCCACTAATTAATTTGTAACAAACGTATCTTCAATATCTTCTATTACTGTTAAAGCAAGCGTTTATTTAATCTAAGTCATCTTAGCAATCATTGAATAGGTAAATTCTTAAAACTCATCGTTCACCACAGGTCTAAATATTTATATTTTTAAGAATCAACAGCAGGAATCAATCAATTAGCGTCACTACATTAAAATATGTGGTAGAAAGTGTTATTACAAATACCACAAGTATTTATTCAGTTCACACTATTAGTTTATTGTGCCGACTAGAAAATGTGAAAAATTATTTGTTCGATAATTTTTAGATTAAGTGATAGTAGGGGAGCCGACAGAAAAATAGGTGAACGTAATTTATCAAAATTTTTATTTACGGTACTTCACTTGGGAGCATATGAGTTGGACAAAACCGATCGTCTGCTGTTTGTAAGTGGTACCCAAAACTTCTGAGGTGGCTTTAAAAAGGGTGGCTTTTTGTTTTGGTGAACGTTGTTTATCAAAATTAAACATTCTATGGGTGAAAATTATTATTAATTTTATTAAATACATAAATAAAAAGTTTACCTCGAGTAGGATTTGAACCTACGACCTGTACTTTGCTAGAGTACCGCGCTAACCAACTGCGCCACCAAGGTTCAAGCCCCAATCGATGCAAATTTTGTCTTTATGTATGTAGAACTAATGTAAATTCTAAATATAATAAGATTACAATCAAATTACTTATATTAATGGAATGTGAGCCTGCAATATCGCAAGGATTCACACATACCAAAGCAACTTGACTAATATGTAATTAAAATTATTATTATTATTAAAATTTATCAAAAATATTTTTGTACCAATCGATTGCTTGTTTGTTGTCACTAACGAAAAAAGTAGCAGACGAAAAATCTGGAAACATCTTCTTGGCAGACTTCATTTTGTTCATCTATGATTTGCTTTTTGGTGAACTTAAATTATTATCAAAAATATTTTTTACGCTAAATGACTGATCTTTAAGTGCTAGCAATCATACAACATTAACAGACAAAAAATTTGGAAGTTATACTTAAGCTCTATTAACGTTTTTGGCAACGGTAAACAATAATATTGGAAGGG
The DNA here is from genome assembly GCA_036346205.1 of Vesta saturnalis. Taxonomy (NCBI): domain Eukaryota; kingdom Metazoa; phylum Arthropoda; class Insecta; order Coleoptera; family Lampyridae; genus Vesta; species Vesta saturnalis. Next base: position 4,446,129 of record JARFJB010000317.1, on the reverse strand, counting down.
GTTGTCGAGGTAGCAAATAAACAAAATAATTCTAATGAAATAGTATATTCTACAAAACATCTAATAACCTTTTTTGATAATCACATACAAGCTGAGAATGATTTTTAATGACTTCTCCATCTGAAATACCTCTCCAAAATTTTAAAACAGTTTTAATACGTTGAAGGTACAGTCGAAACCAATATAATTAGCACAAGTTTTTTAAACAGTTTCGGTTTGAATGTCAAATTACGGAAAATGTTCCGATGTCAATAATTTCAACTGTACATGGTATTAAAGTACAAATAAAAACAACAAACATGTTTGATACAAAATCGTCAAAAGAAACAGATGTAATAATCAAAAAAGATTTTTTCTGTTTATTCAACTATCTTATTTCCGAATATCAGTAACAAATCTAAAAATGATATAAAAAAGGAAAAATATAATTAAAACATAAAAATGAAAGTATACAAAAAATATAAACAGGAATTGATTTTTTTTTAAATAAAGCATAATTATCTAGACTAAAAATTAAATATAAAAGTATAATAACAGCAAAAACTAATCGGAATGTTTGTGACTTAATGAAACGTCTGTTATTGCTAAGTCATCTTCACTATCAGATATATTATCGTCAATTAGTAATATATCCCTTAGCTGGATGGGTGCTGGAGGACCTTTAAACCAACAAGGTCCATATTTATTATTGTATAACCACCCATGGTTGGGTGGGTCATAAAAAGTGGGTTTCTTCTCCGTAGCACTTTTCCAAATAGCGGCAATTTGATTCTCTCGTTTTATTTTTTCTACTAGTACCGATTTGTACGGGGGAAAAAGTTGACCATTTATGGTATTTTTTAATTTCAGCGGATTATCTTTTGATTTGCATTTGTAGGTATCAACAAAAATGTCTAGTCTTGCCTTGTTAATATCGCTTAATTTTGAACGTCCATATACCTTACAAACAAATTTTTCAATTAGCAACGCATTTTTCTGAGAAACAATTTCATTTACACCTAAGGAACTAAACGCTAATTGTGTTTCTTTGCAACTTGCAAGCAAATTGTATGTTGAAGTTTGCCTTTACCATAAAACGCTGATGTGTAGTCGCACCCACTAAATGCGTGAAACGCTGGCAGCGCCTTGCAGATACCGGGACCTAAGGAAACATATACATTTTTTAAGTCGAAATACAATAATGAGTTATTGGAAATGTGCCCTGTTTCCATTCTCTATTTTAGAAAGTTTGCCCAACACTATGACAGCCACATCTGTATCTAAAGACCTTACTACTATATTAGAACCTTTAGTTGTCGACAACTGATGTATCATCCTTGAGTCGGCCTCTTCGTGTTCACAGTAATATTCCTCTGAGATTTCTTTTATAGTTTTTTCCTTCTGCGACGAGAACTTGTTACACACAATATTTTCATTTACGTACAAAATCTTATTACCGATTTTGACCATTCATCATTAAGGCATTTAGTTAAAGATCGCTTAAAGTTATCCTGCCGTAAAGCAGCAATAAAGTTATTAGGGCGCCTCTGATTGGGACCTGTTTTTGTGTATTCATTTTCTCTTGTATCGGTGGTAGTTCAACGTTCAACATTCTTCAGTGATGGGGTAACAACCTTGTCAAATACAAAGTGAATTTCTGCTCCTTTAAGTGCGCACAATTTTCCTAAAATATGTCGGGCTACGCCCTGGAAAGTTTGTAGTGGATCTTTAGTTAAGTGTGGAAAATAAAATGCATCAACAATAACTACGTCAATATTTATCGGCTGCCCTGGATTTTTGTCGTGACTTTCAAATAATTTTAGAAGGGATGATTAACAGGTTTTAACCATGCTACTATCGAGATTGCAAAGAGACAGAGGTACAGGTGTTAAAGGATAGCTGAGCACAAGTTCCAAATCTCCAAGATCTCTTTCAAATTTTAGTTCTTTAACTGTATCCTTTTTTTTCATAGTATACCTTACACCATCACTAGCGAAGGAATGGACTACTTGTCTCTTTATTGGTCTTTCAAATCTTGTAATATCCAAAGCTCAGTCTTCAATAAATTGATCACGGCATTTGTTGCCCAAGACTAAAACATTCAATAAAAAATCTTCTGTTTTTTGAGACGCAGCTTTTCCAGATGAAATGTTATACAGTTTGTCTACTGAAGCATCTTCAAGTGGATTCATGAAACTCTTAATCGTAGACATTATGGAATTAAGAGATTGCTTATCTTTAAATATTCGGGATTCATTTAGTTCCTGTGTAACATCTTCTTCATAACGACAGCCAGCATGTTTCAGTGTTTTAGAAACAATTGATGTTCTAATAGAATAACTTTGTGCCCAGCGTTGCCTGGCATCTGCTGAATTTGTTATATAAGTAACCCCAGAACAACGAGCAGCGTCAGCATTTATTGTTTGTTCAAGGGTAAGGTCAACTGGACATCTTGAAAATGGTTTTTGAGTACGCCTTACCGAAAAGCAACCGTTTGAAAAATGGAGAGATTATCATGGAATTTAACCGTCCATCTTGAGTAATTTGGTTGATTAAATGCAAAAAAATATTGAAGATATTTTAAAGAGTGAATGCGTTTATAGTTCAAAGTCCGATATCCTTGTACTCCTTGAGAAGTCCCAATAAATTTGAATTAAGACACAGTAAGTGTACCAGTACTTTCCTTTTTTAATTTTGTCTTGTATGTGTGTCAAATCTTCCCTTAATGCCAATTCGTTATAATCAGAATAGGTTTTTAAAAAAGTTTCAAAATGTAGAACCATTAGGGCAGTTGCAAATAACGGATGCAGCCTTTTACATCTGTTAAAGTGTGTACCCGATATAACATCTTTAATAGACCCTGGAGCCAAAAGCTCGGTTTCCACTAAAACTTCGATGTAACCAGAGCTTTCAATATATTTACCTACAGCTTTGAAATAAGCCATTTGGATATGGAAGGCCCCATCTGAATAATTATATTATCGTATATGGGAGCCTCAGTGCTTTGTATTTGGTAAGCAATTTTAGCTATCGCTAAGTCATACGTTACAGTAATAACTTCGTGGTCGATTTCTGAAGCGATTTTCTTTGCCATTTTCAAGGTTTCAGCTACAACACTTGAAGAAGTTGGGGACAGATTAATTTGAGGCAAGTAATGAATTATTTGTTTATCTGACGTTTTATCGTATATCTTGGAATTCCAACCGACCCACATGGGGACATCTTTATCCATAACATAATGATTAATTGCAAACAGTTTATCTTGTTTTTGGTATTGGGCTAAATTACTTGGTATTAGAGATCTTGTTGGATCCGCAAGGTTTAATATAGGGTCGATCATTTTAGGTTTCTTTCAGTAAGGTTCAATATCTTTTTCCGAGGCTTCATATTTTCGACGACGTCTGCTTAGTTGTAATATAGGTTCCTGTGACGACGCTTTGTTTGTCGAATTTTGACAGTCCACGGCTTCTTGGTAGTAAATACCCACAGTGTCATGCAGGGTGTCTTTTCCTCTGAGGGTCTCGACAAATCGGTCATAATTATCAAATGATAAGCCACAGTTTTTCGAAATATTGTTGGTTATTGTCGTAGGCAGAATGTTGTCATTTTTCACAGAAGAATATGTTAGCTCGGTCTCGAACTCTTCAGCTACGCTATAACTTATGGTATGTCCAAGTTTGTTTAATAAAGTTAAAACCTTTTTACTTCCTGTTAAAGTCTTAATTGTTAAACTCAATTTTAGATGTTTCACGGGCTTGATTCTACCATTTGTTATATTAAAAATAGTATCGTCAGCAAGAGATTTGATTTTGACTTGTTTAACATTTGCTTCATTAAGTTTTGAACCAGCAAGAAGGTACTCAAAAAAAGATTTAAAATTTGTTGGTATATCGCATTCGCGATTAAATATATCTTCAAGTTCTAGGTTTTGGGGAAGTGGTTTCTTTTGCACAAGAAATATTTCTTTACGGAGCTTTAACGCAACACTTTGCATTTCAATTTCAAAGTTGGTATTACTCGCTAATTTTAAAAGAAGTGGCTCTGACAAAACAGTATTTTTGCTGTATATTATATTTTTATTAAAACATTTTTTAATGACAATATCGTCAGAAAATGCCAATAGAAACTTATTTTTTAAATACATCAAACTTTTATGATTGTAAACAGTCTGTATTTTTTGAAACTTCCTCAAAAGTTCTGATATAAAAATTACGTATATCTATTAAAAACATGACATTTTGATTTAATATTATTTCTTGTTGCACAAATTCTATGAGTTGACGAAAACTTTCATTGTGATCTCGATTCTTTTGCCTCCAGGCAGATATTTGCTTGGAGCGTTTTTGAACTAACAGTTTTTGTGCCTTATTACTATAGAGAGTACGACAAATTTGGTGGTATTTAATTTATTTTGCAATGAAATCTGTTTCCGAGTTTTGCACGCATCTTATGATCATTTAAAATGTTAACATAAGAAATAATATTATTTTGAACGTTGGTTGTAGCAATATTTACAAGAGAGTACCGTTTATGCTTATAAAAACAAACTTTTTTGTCACAAAATATACAAACCTTTTTGAAAACTCCTGTTGCTTTTGACTGAAGTGGAATAACTGTACCTTGGCGGGTCTGCCTATTTATTTCATCGACGACGACACCGATGGAGATTGTTGTACCACTATCATCTTTTACTGTCTTTAATTCCGAAGATGAATCAATTAGATTTTGATATTTTTCAATGTCACTTTTTTTTACAGCTGTATAGGTTTTGTAACATGATGTATGATAACCATGCGTATCATCAGTAATTTCTGGTAGTTGAAAGGGCGAGTGTTTCAGTAAGGGTTTTTGGCGGACCGATGAAATTAATTTGCATTTGTTGAGGGCTTCTTGTGTAAATAATTTAAAAAACTTTAAATCATTTTTCGAATAATTAACAGTGTTTAAGTGGATTACACATTGCTTTTGGGGTTGGTTTTCTTCATTGTTGTCTTTATTTTCGACATCGGGATGAATACTGGACGGTCCAGCTTCTTGTTCATCCTAATAGGTATTTAAAATTTAATATGTAATAAATTATAACGTATTAGTTATATGTTAAAATGTCAAAATAGTAAAATATTTTACTTCGCTTAATTCCTATGTAAATGGATAACCACATTAATTAAATCAAATTTTTAGCTACTCGCTTTAAATCTGTAACCAAAATATAAAAAATCACCATTATGTAGGTAAATTATACTTTCGTCAAAAATTTAAACAATAAAAACGACAACGGCATACCTATGATAAAATGAATTTGTAACAGACTACAGCGTTAATATGTTTGTTATTCTTATTATTATAATTTTGAACAATTCAAAAATGTTTGCTATTAGGTACTTTTTTATAAGTTTTTCAAATTACAATTACAAATTCAAGTTACCTATATTTATGTATTTAGAAGATTTGACAAAAATAGGAACTTACCATTTTATACACAATTCTATTTACGAATAAAAAATATTTCGACGGGATTAAACAGCAAAATAGTACAAGCCTGCATAAAATCAAACAAGTAACTGAAACTGAAAGCACCCTGCACCACCTAATAAGTGTATCTCTATTCAATTTACGACTTTCGTGGTTCGCAGTAAATGCAGTAGGTAGTTAGGTACTTAGGAATAGCCGATAACATTATTTTGGTCTAAAAGAGAGGCATCCGTGAGTCACTGGACACCGTTCATTAACCGTTTTTTTTTCGCAATTTACTACCCAAGGGTGGCTGTGGATCGTAATAATTGTTGTAAAACAGTATAAAAATCATATTTCATAGAATTTTTTAAGGCTTAGTTTTTAATTTGCGAGTCAAAGTGTTAAAAATTAAAAAAAATAAAAAGAAACGAAAATTAAACCTAGTGTGAAGATAGATTTAACTAGTTTACAGATTCGTATATACATATTATATTTCAAGTTATATCAGTCAAATACCCTGTCAAGTAGGTTAAATGGTTAATGTATAGCTGATTGCGAAAAGTATAAAAACAGCTGCGTTTCGCGTTTTATGGCTGTGAATTTTTTAATCAACTAGAGAAGCCTGACTTTGTCAGCGTCTGTCAGGGTAGAGTTTCGAAAATTGTTGTCTGCCAATGTTTTTGAATTATAGCACTTAAAGATCAATCATTTAGCGCAACAAAATATTTTGGATAATTTAAGTTCAACAAAAAGCAAATCATGGATGAACAAAATGGCGTCTGCCAAGAAAATGTTTCCAGATTTTTCGTCTGCTGATTTTTTTTCGTTAGTGGCAATAAACGAGCAATCGATTGGCACAAAAAATATTTTTGATAAATTAGGTTCACTAAAAGGGACCATGTGGCTACAGTGGCGTCTGCTAGGAGAATATTTCCAGATTTTTCGTCTGCCGATGTTTTATAGCTGAAAGCAATAAAAAAGCTATTTATTGCCGCAAAAATTATTTTTGATAAACTAAGTTCACCTAACGGCTAATGGTTGTGACCTTGGCGGGCGTCTGCTGAGGAGAAGGTTGCCAAAAAATCGTCTGCCTTAATACATTGCGTATATAGGTTAAGTATGTAGACCACCCATAGAATGTTTAACTTTGATAAACTGTCAGGGTATTTTGAACACCCTGTATACGTAGTGGCTAATTTTGTTTGTAGTTTTATTCACTTAGTTAGATTCCGTATATATATTTTTTTTTCGTTGTCAAATTGAGTTTTATAGATAAATTTGTGATACGCGTGTAGCGACCTTTAGGAATGGTGTATGGCGAGCTTTATTTTTTTGTTTGTGAATTATTATTCCGTAATTTAGGTTGTTTTTCCTTATTATTTCCCGTTTATCGAAGTTTGAGTAACGTATTATTTGTAAATAGTTGTATATAAGTTTAAGTAACGTTTATTTCGTTTGATTTCCTTAAAAATTATAGAAAGAGTGTGGATTTATATGTATATGATGTCATATTGGCGACATAAAGACGCTTAGTTATAGTTGTTCAGTTTATTATTGAGTATGTTGGTTTTAAGTAATAGAGATTGAATGTGGGACTGATTGTTTGTATTTAAATAAAAATATAGAGATATTTTTCGCGTTAAGTCTGCTGACGTTTGAGATTTTGGAAATTACCGAGTCCTTACGGACGAAAACGAATTTGTGTGTTTGGGATATCAAATCTTCCCCTTCCGTTTTTTTAATTGGTGGAATTAAATTAGATAAGATTTTTTGTGAGTAGTGGGATTCAAAATTCCAAAATGGATTTTTGGTTGTAATTTAGGGATTCTGAAACTGATCGCGCTCTCGTGTACTAGTACGGTGCCGCTGGTTGTTACGCTATAAGGGGTGGTTTAGAACGTTGATATTTTGGACCTTGTGGTGTTTAACGAACGTACTTTTTGTGTAGTAAGGGTAGTTAAGCTACTTCTGAAGAAGACCTGTAAAGGGATTTTATTAAAACTGTTCATCACCAAAGGATTATACCTAGTGCCGATTTCGATTTTACGTAAAGTTACCTAGAGGACATCGTCGTGTTGTATTAGTGCTTCAGTGACCTCTTTGATTTTTTTCTCGCTTTTGCGGATTTATTTAAAGTCAACGTTCTTGAGTGCCACTTGTGTACCGTACAAAGCGTGTTTAAGGATAAGGAAACTCGCAATATATTAAAATTATAGTTATTTAAAACAAATTATTAACCTTTTGGATTGTTAGTGGAAATAAAACCAGTTAAAAGATAAAAATCAACAAGCAAATTGAGCGCACAAATTAGTATTTTAAAAGAAGTTTTTAATTTATGCAGTAACATTTTAACGAGTTTAAATCAAGAAATCGTTTGTGTATAAAATAACAATAGTCGACATTTTATTCATCATTTGTCAGAGCAGGAAGATTTCATTTCCGTTATAGCAGTAACCGACCATCATTTTCTATTGTAACACAGGAGAGGTGTAATTCTAGACTTTAAGGTAATATAATATTGTGTTTTTTTTTATTGAATATTTCAAGATTTTTGTGTGTTTCGAATTTTTTTTTTTGTGTTAACAAAGGTTTGAGAGCGGTGTCGTATATTTTTTGGTAAATTAAGTTGTTGTTAATTATAGTTCTGACGCTCCGCCTTCACACTTTGTTATTTATTTTAGTATTAAAGGGAAATTGACCCTATTGTAGTGTGGGTATATAATCCACGATATATAAATATAGGTTAAAATCAGTTAGAACGGCGTTAAGCAGCATTCTGATCAGACATTCTGTCGCCCATTAAGCTTTTGTATTTTTTTTTGTTTATACGCATTATCGTATGTTTATATTTATCTCTTTTTTATTATTTTATTATAGCTTTGTTAGGTTTCATAAATTTGTTTTAATTCTGTGGAAACCCTTTTGTGTTGCATAAAAGTTTTTCTTGCAAATTGCAAGTTACCGGTAATTTAGTTTTAACGTAACGAAGTTAGTTTTTTTATTATTTTTTTTTTGGGTAATAGCGTTAATAATATTTAGTGTTTTATTTGATTTTTTTAGTTGAGAATTAATTCATTTAGAGGGCATTTTTACAGCTTGTTTTTTTGTTTTGTTTTGATTATTATTGAATGCCTAATTATTTACACTGAGGTGTATTAACGTAACTTTATTGAGTGTTTATCACGCTTTTATTTGACAAGCGTGTAGTGCTTTTGAAACCCTATTTCAGGTAGTTTGCTGAGTTGCTGTCCAGCACACCTGGAATTGATTGCGGATAGGTAAGCGTATGTTTTTTGTATGTTTAGACACGCTATGTACTCGTAATTTTGGCACGACATCCCTTATTTTGACTACCAAACATTCTGGCGCCCTAAACCGATCTGATTACGTCTTCATCCCCTATTTTGACTTACGTACGATTTACTATTTTGGCTGTGCAAAATTTTTCAACATCTGACCTACACCCATACGCTGGCTAGTCGGGGCAAAAAGGCCAATTTTATCTGTAATCCCGTTCTACCACCCGTTTATACCGTTACAAAACAACGTTCACCAAAACAAAAAAGCCACCATTTTTAAAGCCACCTCAGAAGTTTGGGGTACCACTTACAAACAGCAGACGATCGGTTTTGCCTTTCATCTATATTTACAGTAAAAATCAGCTCTTCGGCTTCATTAATAAAACCCTCTTTTTCTAAACATTCTTGTTCAATCTTTTCTGTATGTTTCCTTCCCATTATTCACGACCAATTAATTGATTTAAATTTATTCTCTGGTAATTTCCACACATCTTCAAATTTAAAAGTAATATTATTACTCCTTAGTTAATTTTTAACTTGAGCCCATATTTTTTCAATTGGATTTAGCTCTGGGTGGTAGGGTGGCAACCTTACCACAGAATGACCATGTTCAGCCATCGTCAACTTATCGATTAAATAATTTTTATGAACTGGTCGATGAAGTTTAATTTTGTCACTCATGTTTAAAATGTTTACTTCGCAGTTTGGACAACAAATAACGATGAAATAGTAAAAAGTGCCTTGAAAAAGTCAGATTTTGTATAAAACAGAAGAAATAAACTCAAGCCGCAACGTCGAACACAACTTGAAGTAAATAAATCGAATGACTACATTTATAAGTTGAATAGTAGCATATTTGTCGAATACTTTCGACGCGCTTGAATCGTATGCGCATCGAGGGGCGAGTGCCGCGACATTTTGAATCTAGACTTAATTACATTAATCTGTTGTTGAGCAGCAACGCGTCTATATACATATACACCATCAACAAATAAGTTTTTCCGATTAAAGACATAATGGTTTATACTGAACGAATTAATAATAATCATTAAGAAAATCTCGTTCAATTTAGACTTAGCAAGTCTGTTTTCAAATCTACATAAATTTCGAAAAGTTTCTGACAAAACATCATGAAGTTTATCGTATATCTAAGCAATATATCTCTATAAAACCTTCACGAAACGTGCAATTCACAAATTTTAAACAAACTTCTTTGAACATAAAATTACTTTCTATTTCGTATAAAACTAAAATATTATCTCTACTTTGTTAGAAATTTACTGCTTTTAATATTACGCTAGCTAAACGTAACTTTTTCAGAAATTCTAACATAATTTTTCTTCTAGTGCAAATGGAAAACAGTTTTATATTTATCTCCAATTTGTAGTTTTAGTAATTATTTAGCATGGTAGTTATTTTTATAATTTGTGCGCATAGCTTTAAGATTCAATTGAATTGGTTACAAGAACTGCTTTCTGTGTTGTGAAACTGACATTATAATGATGCTTTTACGAGTTTCCTAATCTTTTTGATTGAATCATTATGTGCAATTCAAAATTTTAGTGAACTATGCTGTAATCAAAATAAGTAAACCAAATAGGTCACTAATCAAACGGTAAGAACTTTCAAAGTTGTAACATCAAAATTTCAGCTTAAGTTTGAATTACTCGTGTAATGAGATTCTTGTCTTTCTACCTGCATTTACTAATATCTCCTAAGTAGGAACAATAGATATATACATTTAGTCTAGTGCATAAACGCTACTGTAAGCTCTGCAACTTCCAAACTTTATACAATAGTTAGATAACAGATTATGAATTGAATGCACATTACTAACAAGGGCGAGATTTGTCTAACTGTTTTCTGTCAAAAATAGACTTGCTGCGTTTTAAGACAGTAATAATTTGTTCATTAATTTAGTCTGTTGAGGAAAAGTTATGCATTAATTGGATTGTAATGTGAAATGATTCCATCGTATGTTACATAACTGGCTTCTTTTAGAGAATTTGTAGCGATTTGACTGCGAATGTTTTCGTCCTTGTGTCATTGATTATTAAAACTCTCTCAAAGGCGAACGACTTTTATGTAGGCAACTTATTTTTCATCAATACACCATCCATACGTAACCATTAGTTTCCTGTTCTAAAATTTCTTATAATTTGGCTGGAATGTAAGCCTGATATTAAAGTTCAGTAATCTTTGTCGATAAAATTGGGTTACATTTATTTTTGTTATCCTGAATTGGGAATTACGTTACTTTTGGTATTAGTTTCACTTGGAAAGAAAATTTGGTTTGTTATGGATCTGATAACAGATATTCATATATTTAAGAATAAAACTACGGCACTGGAAAGGTTGAAAATAAATTGCCAACGTATTAAGCATTTTGTGTAAATATAACATTAATCACATATTAAAGCTCAAAATAGGTTTACATAGTAACGTTTAAAACCGATAACTAATTTTAATGAAGTATAAATTTACACCATAACAAATTTAAAATCCAATTCAGAAAGTGTAACTATCCGCCGCTGGTTACAGCTTTGATCATGTTGTTTTGGAAATGACAAAAGAAGATAGCATTTGTCAATAAAATTGACAAAAATTGTTAGGAATTTAAACAAATTAAAGAGCATTTGAAAGATCATGTTTTGATTAATCAAAATTACATACTAATTTTACAAATAATTTTTGCGTACATTTTTGCAAAAGTAGGTTCAACTTCTTATAGCAGACAGTCTTCATCTTACATCGACGCGAAACGGTGGAAACCTTAAATTTTGCGACCATTTTAATTATGAAATGTATAAAATTTCAAATTTTAAAATTGACAGATTTTTATTGGCAATCATTAAACATAAGGTTGTTTAAATTTATTAGTGATTGTATATTAGATGGATTTAAGTTTGAGCAGTAGATGCTAACAAAGATACGTGCTAATCTGTTTGTCCTCTAAGGAACTAACAACTATTATAATTTATATATTATTTATAAATTTAATTAAATAAATGGTGAATTAACATAATGCACAATAAATTGGTTATAACTGAAACTTTAAAAAGTGTTTAAATTGTATGTAAGCATAGAATTTAAATAAATGATAAGATGAATATCAAACATTTGAAGTAAATGCATGTTGAATTGGGACAGTACTACGAAGTAAATAGTGAAATTCAAATATACTTAACACTTTTTTATACCTGTAAGTGAAGACAAGTTTTTAATGGTTCGTGTAAAAAAGTTATGTGACTTTATTACTGTAAGGGAAATAGATCGGTTTATCAAACAATCAAAGTTCAAAGAGATTGGAAGATTATTATATCACACCTACCTTGGAATATAATATGAGTTATCTGGAAGGAGATACATGTTGTTGGATTATTAATTTCAATTTAGTAAGACACCTTATCTTAATTTATATAATATTATAATAAGTCAATCGTCGTGTGCTAATAGTAGATTAAATTTTTGAAGTTCATTAATATTATTGATAGATTGTAAATAAATTGTGTCGGAACTTGATCCTTGAATCGTTTATATAAGGAATACATCTATGGCATCATGCAATAAACTTCTTACAATCCTACATAATGTTTAATTTGAATGTGGTACTTTACCCCGGTTTTAATTAACACTATTAATTACAAATAGAGTGGTGGGTGATTCAGTGTGCAGTGCGTCCATGCGTGCGTGCGTGCGTGGTAGTGAGTGTACTTAGTGCAGTGAGTGGTGAGTTGAGTGAGTGAGTGGTGAGTTGAGTGAGTTGAGTTATGAGTGAGTGTAGTGGTGAGTGGTTAGTTTGAATGAGTGAGTGAGTGAGATGTGATTGAGGTTGATGTATGCGTTCGTGCGTTGTCGTGCGTGAAAGTGCGTTCGTGCGTTTAACGTGTCAAGTGCGTTCGTGACGTGCGTGCGTGTGATGTGTTGTGTGTGTGTTGTGTGTGTGTTGTGTGTTGTTGTGTGTGTGTTGTGTGTGTTTTGTGTTGTTGTGTGTGTGTGTTGTGTGTTGTCTGTGTTGTGTGTGTGTGTGTGTGTGTGTGTGTGTGTGTGTGTGGTGTGCGTGCGTGCGTGCGTGTGCGTCGTGCGTGTGCGTGGCGTGATTGCGATGCGTGTGCGTGTACGTGTGCTGTTGCGTGTGCGTGTGCAGTGACGTGTGCGTGTCGTGTGCGTGTGCGTGTTAATGCGTGTGCGTGTGCGTGTGTGTGTGTATTGTGTTTGTGCTGTATGTCCTGTGTCCGTGTCTCTGTGTGTTCTTGTGTGTCTGTGTGCCGTGTGTCTGTGTCTAGTGTACTTGCTGATGTTGCTGTGTGTCGTGTGATGTGTGACTGTGTGTCGTTCTGTGTGTTGTGTCTGTGACGTTTGCGGTCGCGGTACGTGTCACAGTGTCTGCGTGCTGGCGCGTGTGCATGTGCGTGTGCTGTGCTGTGCGTGTTGTGTCGTGTGACGTGTGCGTGTGCGTGTGCTGCGAGTGCTGTACGTGTGCTGTGCGTGTGAGTGCTACGTGCGTGGTGTGCGGTGCGTGTGCATGCGTGTGCTATGCTATGTGTGTGTATTGTGTGTGTGTGTGTGTGTGTGTGTGTGTGTGTGTGTGTGTGTGTGTGTGTGTGTGTGTGTGTGTGTGTGTGTGTGTGTGTGTGTGTGTGTGTGTGTGTGTGTGTGTGTGTGTTTGTGTATGGTTGTCTGTGTGTTTGTGTGTTTGTGGTTCTGTGTATCTATGTGTCTGTGTGTCCGTGTGCCCGTGTGTGTGCCTGTATGTGTATGTGTGTGTGTTTGTTTGTGTGTGTGTGTACGTGTGCGTGTGTGAGTGTGAGGTAGTGTGTGTGTGTGTGTGTGTGCATGTGTTGTGTGATTGTGAAGTGTATGTGTAGTGTGATGTGTGAGTGTGAGTCTTGACTGTAGTTGTGTGTGTGTGTGTTGTGTGTGTGTGTGTGTGTGTGTGTGTGTGTGTTGTGTGTGTGTTGTGTTTTGTGTTGTGTGTGTGTGTGTGTGTGTTTTGTTATGGTTGTTCTGTTGTTTGTGTGTTTGGTTTCTGTGTATTATGTTTGTGTCGTGTGCTTGTGTGTCTGTATTGTATTATTGTGTTTTTTTATTTGTGTGTGTGTGTTAGTGTGTTATTATATTTTGTTGTTTTGTGTTTGTGTGGTGTGTGATTTGTTTTTATTATTTATTTTTATTATTTATTATTTATTATTTTTTTTGTGTGTGTGTGTGTGTGTATGTGATGGTATTTGTCTATCATGAAAGTTTTTGTTATTTATTGTTTGATATTTCTTAGTAGTGTCATAATGTAAGTTTATTGTTTTACCTTGTTATTATTATTTAGTGGTGTTTTGATTAAATTTTGTTTTATTTTTGGTTGTAGTTATTTATTATTTTTATTTATTATTTATTATTTAGTATTTATTATTTATATACTTATTATTATTTATTATTATTTTATATTTATATTTATTTTATATTATTATTTATATTATTATTTTTATTATTTATATATATTATTATATATTATTATTATTATTATTATTATTTATTTTTATTTTTATTTTTTTTTTTTTTTTTTTTTATTTTTTTTTTTTTTTTTTTTTTTTTTTTTTTTTTTTTTTTTTTTTTTTTTTTTTTTTTTATTTTTTTTTTTTTTTTTTTTTATTTTTTTTTTTTTTTATTTTTATTTTTTTTATTTTTTTTTTTTTTTTTTTTTTTTTTTTTTTTTTTTTTTTTTTTTTTTTTTTTTTTTTTTTTTTTTTTTTTTTTTTTTTTTTTTTTTTTTTTTTTTTTTTTTTTTTTTTTTTTTTTTTTTTTTTTTTTTATTTTTTTTTTTTTTTTTTTTTTTTTTTTTTTTTTTTTTTTTTATATTTTTTTTTTTTTTTTTTATTTTTTTTTTTTTTTTTTTTTATTTATTTTTATTTTTTTTTTTTTTTTTTTTTTTTTTTTTATTTTTTTATTTATTTTTTATTTTTTTTTTTTATTATTTATTTTTTTTTTTTTTACTGGGTAATTGTGTATTTGATTATTGTCCCATATTTTTTTTTTTGATTTTTTTTTTTAAGAGGTACGGCGCGGTTTCCTTTATGTATTAGAGAAATACTTGGCCTTTATTTAATTTAAATTTATTAATCTTTTTAAATAGTTTGGGATTAAATAAAATCGGATTTGAGCTAGTTAAAGTAGCTGTTCTTTTAGGTTAGGTTAACTTAGTTTAGGAATTCTGACTATGACACTGATTTAGGATGATAGTGATTCCCCGAATATGACTTATGCTACTGAATTTTACGTGTTTACGTTTGTTTTTCTTCGGTGAATGTGTTTATTGTATATTTTTGTTTTCATATGTATCATGTCGAAACTAGGAGAACTGCGCTAGGTTGGGAAGAGCCACGTGGAGCATGGCTACCGGACCTCTCAGGGTCTTTGAGCATTTTCCCTTGCGTTTCTGCGAATGTGTTGTAGGTGATAGTTAGTCTGAGTAATACCTTTTCAATAGCGGAACGGGAGCTCGAAAAATTGTAACTGTCTACCGCTTTGGCGGTCCCATGAATTTTGAAGATTTTGAAAGAGCATGTTTTGATCAATCAAAGTTGCTTATTAACTTTATATATAACTGTTGCCTATTATATTGTTTTTGGAAGAATAAGTTCAATGGAGACTACTTTTTAGGGTGGTTGCTATAGAATTTGATACAAAATCGATTAAAATTGATATTGCAATTTTATAGTAGTCCTAACAAATTATTTAAAATTTCATGTGGTTTTAGTCGTAAAATAAGACTTCGTGCATAGAAAAGTAACCAAGACCTTCAGAATAGTTACTTTTTAATTTTGATTGTGATTTGAGATATTCCTAGACCTGTAAAGGTGATCATCTATAAATAGGACTATGGAACGAAAGTCAGTGCGCTCTTTACATCAACGCGGAAATGTTAAAACTTTAAATTGTTTGGCCATTTTTAGTTTTTATAATTTGAAATTGTAAAAACTTTCAAGTATTAACATTTTAAAGTTTTTTTTGTTGGCGATAATTTAAACATGTTGCTAAAATCTATTTTGTGATTGACTGGATTTAAAAGGCCCCAAGTATCAAATTTTTTGACTAAAAATATAAATGGTATGTTGAGCATTTCAGTTGGACAGGTGTATATTCAACAAAGGTGTGCTCTATGCCGCTTCCCTCAAGGAAACTAAAAAATAAAGTAATTTATATTGATATTTATAAATAGAAAAGTAAATGAAGAGTTGATATGGTCCACAATTACTTGGTTATAATTGAAAAGCCAAAGGATTTGTTAAACAGTATTTAATCTTGGAACTTAGCAAATAAGATGAATGTTAACGTTTCAAATACTGCATCTTAAATTGGGATAGTATTCCAAAATAAATAGTGTAGTTCAAAAAGACCTTAACCTATTTTATACATGTGAGCGAAACAGCCGATTAGTGGTTTGAGTAAAAAAAAGTTTGTCAAGAAACTAATTGTAGTTCAAGGTGATTGAAACATTGTTATATCACACTTACCTTGGAATATATACTAGTGTCAGTGCATATTGTGAACCAAAAGAACTACCGCACAAAGGATTATTAACTCCAAT
This sequence comes from Vesta saturnalis, assembly GCA_036346205.1. NCBI lineage: Eukaryota > Metazoa > Arthropoda > Insecta > Coleoptera > Lampyridae > Vesta > Vesta saturnalis. The sequence goes on along the minus strand of JARFJB010000317.1, from coordinate 4,429,815 downwards.
GATGTAAGAAACCCTATGTTTTTATACAATATTGCCATATGTTAAAGGTCGCGTGCTGAAAGTAATTTTCTTTTTCTTTTCCAAGAGATTCATTAAAATTATTGCTAGAGTACATAGATTGTATTAGAACTCGACTATTGAATTTGTATGTTATATGTGCATAGATTAAGTAGCTGAATTAATTCCTGATAGGATTTATAAAAGGGAGTTCAATGTTTATCTGTGACATCATGCAATATAGTTGTTACAATCATACTTAATGTTTAACTTAAACTTGTGTAGTCGATTTTACTTTGGAGTTCATTAGTCCGGCTAATGCAAATTTAAGTAGATGATACCACGATATTAAGTTAGAAAGAAAAAGGTGAACTAACTTAATTCGTAGTAGAGAATGAAGCTTTTAATGATAATTTATTTTTCATTGTTCCTAAGTAAAGGGAGCGTATAACACACCAGTTATACGTTATTAGCTCAGTCCATAAACAAATTGTATGTAAGTCATCGTTTATGACTAAAGGTCAGAGTTTAATTTAATTAAAAATAACTGAGACAAATTTTTAACAGTATCTATATTGGAAGGTGGGTAGAGTAACCTTATATTATTATTACATCGCATGGTTTAGAAGTAAATTCAATACTAACTTTAATTACAGTTACGTTTTATTGATGCATTGTTTCTTCAACAACATTACTAAATATTAATAAAGCTCAATTCGCAATTCCAATTAAGATACCTTGCCAGAGTTGGTCTGGTTAGCTTCGATTAGAAATTAGCATATAACAGTATCAATACTCGATATTAGAGATAAGCTTTGAGCTTGCTGAATATAAAATTCAGCATTATTGAATTATCGTTATTTGGAAAGTTTAACTATTTATGTTGAATGTAAATTATAATCACGTGACATTCATACATTAAAGAGTTAGTTTGGGTAAGTAATAATAATAATCAAAAATTATTATTCATTTTATTAAATACATAAATAAAAAGTTTACCTCGAGTAGGATTTGAACCTATAACATGTACTCTAGCAAAGTACAAGTTGTAGGTTCAAATAATACTCGAGGTAAACTTTTTATTTATGTATTTAATAAAATTAGTAATAATTTTTTATTACATATTTTCTTTTGAACTTATTCGTTCATAACAAAACTTCCATTAACTTAGTAATAATTAGGGAGCGGATAGTTAGGCAAATGCCTTTTTTGAATTCATGAGGATATTAAAGGCAAAGTTGAATTTCTATAAGTTTTAAGACATGACGACTCCAAACATGCAATTTTTACTTTGCCTTTTTGCCTTTTTGATGTTTTTGGCGGTTTTGCCTTTTTAAAGAAATTTTTGGGATTTTGCCTTTTTGTCGATTTTTATTTTAATAAAATTGAAAAATGTGGTTATAAGTGAACCGTAAAAACTTAACTTAACTTAACCTTCACGCCATTCCCTTGCGGGGTAGCCAAAACAATCCCTGTCTCTTATTTATTTTTCATTCACAATCTATATCTTATCTTATCTCCGCATACCTCCCTAGCTTCCACAAGATTCATACATAGTCTCTGACATGCCCTTTTGTTTTTAAAACTGCTTATCTTTCTTTCCTTTATCATAGATTCTACTACATTCAGCCAAGTTTTACGCAGCCTACCAGGGCCGGCCTTTCCCGTAACCTCACCCACATATATTTGTTTCGTTAATCTTGCGTTGTTCATTCTCTCAATGTGACCAAACCAACGTAATGTACAACTTTTATATCTATCTATCATCGTCTTTTCCTCACCACACTCCGTCATTATGCATTCATTTTTTATCTTGTCCTTTCACGTTTTACCACATGCGCTTCTCAGGAATCTCATACCCACGGCATTTATTTTTTTTTCGTGCTTTTTTTTGACATACCCATGTCTCACTTCCATACAGTACTGACGGGACGAATACGCCGTTATAGATTGCTCGTTTCGCAGCTAGGCTGATGCTTTCATTTCTCATTATCGTCCACATACTTCCAATCACTTTCCTTTCAGCATTGACCCTTCGTCCAAACTCGCTCTCAATTGTACCATCTGCAGTAAACATTCTACCGAAATATACCAGCTCGTCCACTTGCTCCACAATTTTATCTTGCAGAGTAAATACTCTACTCTCCTTTCCACCTTCCCGATTGAACACCACAATCTTAGTTTTCCTCACGTTTACCTTTAGGTCCATGCTCTCACAGACTGTATCAAACTTCCTCAGAGCGGTTTGCAGCTCATCCGCACTGTCACTTAATAAGACTGTGTCATCTGCATACACCAGAAGTCGTACATTTACGTCACAAACCATTACACCACTTGTATCGGTACATGCTTGTCTAAGACATTTATCCATGTATACATTGAACAGCCATGGTGACATCACACAACCTTGTCGCACTCATTGCTCAATATTTAAGTATTCACTCACACGTCCCCTCACCCTAACACATGCCCGACTACCGTTGTATGCTGCCCTTATTCCATTTATTAGACCTTTATTTACGCCATATTCATTTAATATTTCCCACAGCTTCTCTCTATTCACTCTGTCATATGCTTTCTCCAGATCTACAAACACACAGTACAACTTCCTTTTTACTTTTAAACACTTTTCGATCACCTGCTGGAGAGCAACCATCTGATCTACACATCCTCTCCCTGGCATGAAGCCACCTAGTACATCCCACATCTTAGTTTGTGTAGTTTCTCGTACTCTATCAATCAGTATTCTTCCAAATACTTTACCAGGTACGCTGAGCAAGCTTATTCCTCTGTAGTTCTTACAATCACTCTTGTTACCCTTACCCTTATACAATGGTACAATGATCGTGCTCTTCCAATCACTTGGCACTTTTCCACACATAAGGCATACATTGAATAATTCACGCAATCTTCGTATAAGCTTTGCACCACCATACTTGAGCATTTCACCAGTGATTTCATCTACGCCTGCTCCCTTGCCGTTTTTCAACCTTCCTACCGTTTTCTCTACCTCATTTATTCCAATATCCTTCTCAGTTTCATTCATCATTTCTTCTATATTCTAATTATGTAACCCTTCAGTCTTACTTTCCTCACTACTGTACAGCTTTCCGAAATATTCTTGCCAGCATTCCCTCACTTCACAATTGTCCCATACTATTTCGTTTCTAGCATTCATAACTCCTGCAGCGTTCTGTTTTGGGCCACATTTTGTATTTTTGACCCATTTTCAGAAGAGTTTTTTGTTTCCCTCAAAATCATTCTGCATCTTCTCTCCTTCCACAGTCATCACTTCCTCTTTACTTATTCTCACTGCCTCCTTCGTTTCTTTGTTTCTTAATCTGTACACCTCATACAATTGCTTCTTCTAGTCTCATTTTTTGCAGCAATCATTGCCATGTATGCATCTTTTTTCTTACTTACTGCCTTTTTTACCGACTCATTCCACCAAGCACATTTTTGACCTGAATCGAAAATATTGCTTTTAGTAAGCGACGCGGCACCTTACATGCTAAAAGCGGCACGGGCCCTAAAGGTATTCCACCCTAAACTACTGCATGTTACTTGCCTAGCACACGCGCTGCACAGAGTGTGTGAATGCATTCGCAAGGAATTTAGTGCTGTAAATAAATTAATTTCTTCCGTGAAGAAGGTAAACATTACATTGTCTGTGTATTTGTAAAAGCACCATTACGAGTTTCTGAGTATAAAGAAAAGCTGCCATCAGTTCCACTCTCTCTCCTGAACCTGTGATTACCAGATGGGGTACCTGGATCGAGGTGTGTAATTTTTACGCGCTTTATTGAAACTCAATTAAAGAGGTAAACACATGTTTGCAAAATCTGTTATGAATTCTGCAAAAATGATATGATAATTTACAGGTAGTGAATTCATTTCACCCTTCCACGGCTGCTGCTATACAAAAAGCTCAAGAGAGTTTTGAAGATGAAAACGTCCGTCGAGGTATAATGTATATAAACACCCATTTCTGCTACCTACTCGAAACTATAAAGAAACTCGAAGCAAGGAACCTCGCGTTAGTGGAAGCGTTAGAGATAGTGGACGATGTGGTAAATGAAATCGCACGGGTACCTAGTGCTAGTGGGATAAAAGTAAATGAAAAGATATTATCTGTATTACAAAAGAATCCAAATTTTCACATAATAAAGGAGATTGTAAATGTACATAAAGGAGAACAGGCCATTGGCTTGGACGCAAGCCCTCAAGAAGTCGCTGCAATTAAATATGCCCCCATTACATCCTGTGATGTCGAGCGATCTTTCTCGACATACAAGCAAATTGTGATCAATACCAGGGCAAATTTGTTACCTGACCATACGGAACAGTACTTAATTACAGCCTGGAATAATAATGTTAACGTAGATTAAATGTTTTGTTATTTTTATTTTTTTATTTGTAAATTCATTTTACGTAAGTAGTTATTAAATTATTTTAAACAATTGTTTGCCTTTTTCGAATTTAAATTTTGCCTTTTTCCTTGCCTTTTTTGACTGTTTTTGTTGCCTTTTTGCCTGATTTTTTTATGGGTTTTTCTTGCCTAACTATCCGCTCTCTAGTAATAATAATTATTTTATGTTATCTTACTAAATCTTTATACAATTGCGTATAAAATAACAGTATTCGAGCCCCTCGGGATTGAGTCGCTATAACTTTATCATTAATTGCTACATTACAATTTAGCACCCATCGTGTGGGACACGCCAATACATTCGGCGCACAGGCGATGTACCAGTTTGTCGAGCGAGAACTCTAGTATAAAAGTGTGTCATATTCAATTGCATTCCTCATAAGTTCTGCGAATTGTGCTCTGAGAGTTACTGGAAAACTTACCTGTTTGTCGAGCCCGTTTTTCAACATTGAAAAATGTTTCTCTATGGGAGATCCCACGATGAGGAAATCTTCTCCGATATTTTTTAACTCTTCTCCCTTACAGAAACTATTAACATTAATTGCTACATCACAATTTAGCACCCATCGTGTGGGACAGGTCAATACATTCGGCGCACAGGCGATGTACCAGTTTGTCGAGCGAGAATTATAGTATAAATATGTGGGTCATATTCAATTGCATTCCTAATAAGTTCTTCGAATTGTGCTCTGAGAGTTACTGGAAAACTTATCTGTTTGTCGAGCTCGTTTTTCAACATTGAGATATTAACAGCATGTCAACTTACCGTTAAATGAAAACACTTAGCAAAACATTGTCAAGTTTGACGTTAGTTTCATTGCTAACTTTTGAATTTTCGATGATTTTAAATAACACAGCTGCTATGGATGTTTTTAGTTATTCGAGCTTTTGTTGCAAATGACAAAAGATTTTTGAAAAATAACAAAAGTTTTAAAATACTGAACTCTACTTACTGTCGTTAATCCCTTGGTACACCTATTAATAACATGTACCAAATTTGGTTTCAAGTATAACTGAAATATTGATTTTTTTCGAAATCCCCCAGTTTTAAGGCCCATAACGTTTTAGGGGTAAGTTGAGTTAAATAGTCATATTTTGGGTTCCCCTACATGCGATTCTCATACGAATCATCCTGTACGTTTATTTGATCGTAATTCAGCGTATGATATATCATATATCCAAAAAGGGGACTAACAATGTTTTGTTGGAGATGTAACTAATTTTCCATGAAACAGCACGATCATATAAATATCATATCAAGACATTACGTCAAAATTAGAGAGAAAAAAAATTCTGGACATCAATAGGTTAAACAGCGAGCTTAGTGTGAATTAAACTCGCCATTTTTTAATTTTAACTTTATCAGGGATGAACGCTTGGTTTTTATATTCTGAAACACAACTTACAGTACTAAATCGTTGAACTGGAAAGTGTTCAGAATATTTATTTAACGTATGTTAAAGATACACCTAAGAAATAATATCAGAGAGAAACCGAAAGTGTAAAAAGACAGTTTAATAAATAGTAATGAATCAATTACTCTTTTAAATGTACACAAGTCATCCGGCAAGAAGTATCATCAATTTAGATCCGAACTTGTAATCAAACAGCCGTGAAAATAAATGACCCTGTAGGAATGCCTTATGCATTTTTCAAACTAATAATAGGAATTTATTCTATTTAAATTATACGTGCCTATAATTTATTATAATGTAATTCTTATGCATAAGGAATTGATAAAAAATTAAATTAATGCAAATTTAAGAAAGATTAAAGAACAATTAGTAGAAAATCTATTAAAATTGAGCGGGTATTCTCATAAATATGTATCTAAGTAACTTATTGGGAACGTCGTTGGGGTGCATATGAGTGATCGCCTCTTTAAGAGATTGCTTTTTCCCACCGAAGCATTATTCAGTTCCTTCATAAGCGCTGATGTAGCAAGGGACACCCTTATATCTTGGACCCCTGACACTTACACATTCTGAATCTTCCACCTCACCCAATCACCCACTAATCATCAGCAGTAGTTGTAGTGTGTAAAGAGGGGTGAGATAGTAGTAAAATATATATAGCCGTGGATCGAATTGCTTTTTACGGTAATCGGATTTTATCCACCTAATTTGGACTTGTAATATAATTAGGTAGATGCGTATCAATTCAATATTACGGTTTTTAAGCAAATAATTATATAGTAAATGGCTTGCGACTCGATAAATGTGCCGTGAATAAATTGTTCTTTTTATGTCTTTTATACATTTGTACCCTACATAAAGTAAATGTAAAAGAACTAATAAAAATTTTTCCATTTTCATAAGATCTGCTCGTTTTTACATCCTTTTACGTATACTCCCTAAAAAATTTAAAGACTGAATCTATGCAGAGAATTTGGATATTAAGTTTTCTTAATCAAATTTTGTGAAAAATTCAATAAGCGTGGAAAAACCTCTACAATACGTGTAAATGAAATGCTACGCTCACAAGCTTAAAAAATCCCTAAATCTCGTTATTCGGAAATAAATAATTAATTTAGTATCTAATTTCAAATCAGATCAAATTCTATCCTGTGTAAATCTTATTTAGTAAATCCTAAGCTAATCAAGTTGGTATAACAAGTATTTTGTGGGGTTATAAATTTACTGTTGATTATGGGGAAAAAATTTCAATCAATATTAAGGGCTTTTATATTGTTTAACAATTTCACTGTAATTATGAATTAAAAAACAATTTAACCACAAAATGTAACTTAGGCACAAATAATTTACTACAAAATAAGAATTTGACGACGCTACACGGGAAAGTGTAAATGATGCCCAAGCCTAGCATTTGTGTAAAATTATTACTAAGTTGGATAGCTTTGGGTTTTTAGATCCTTTAAAATTTTTTTTAAATCTTCTCTACCAAACAGATATGTCCAATATAACATTTTAACCTGGATACTTCACTAGTTACGTCTTATATCCCTCAGGGATCTAGCTTAGGTTCTTTTTTGTTTTGTTGTCTATTAACGACCTGCCTCAATTATTGTCCTGTAATGTTTTGATCTACGCTGACTATTTAAAAATGTTTTCTGTAATTAATTCTATGAATTAATGCGATACACTTCAAATGCAAATTGAGGAACTACATAAATGGTGAATTTGTAATAAATTACAATTTAACATAATTAAAATGTTCCAAGAAAATCCGACCTATTTAACTAACTAAGTTTTGGATTTTTTTAATTCAAAAGTAAGGCACGTTTACTAGCTCCGTTGCATTGAAATCTGTATATAGCCCTTGTCCGATTAAAACTGGAGAATGGAGCGTTAATATGGTATCGCTTTTATGAAAATAAACAAACATCCTTAGCAACAGTGCAGAGAAAGTTTCTCGAATTTTTATTAGAATCATTACAAAAGAGGAGGGCTGACAGTAGCCTTATACAGGGTATCTCAGAGAGACCGTTCATTAGAAGTGTATGGGGTTGTGGCCAAAATAAAAACTTCAAAATTTAGAATCGGGTATAATTAAATGTGTACTCTTGAACTAAAGTATTTTAAGACTTCTAGTGCTTCCGGTTATACCGGATGTCGTCATCTACTTTGTCTATTACGGTTTTTTAGATAAGAATTATATTCCGAAATCTTGACAGCTGGCTGACTTTTACAAAATGGACTTTGACTCCTACTTGGATTGAGATAAAAAGTTTAAAGATACCTCTATCGTATGCATTTTTTAAAATAAAAATCTTTGCCTGGCAATAATGTCTAAATTTATACTTGTCAGCTAGAGTTAAGAATGTAAAAAAAAATTTTTTAAATAAAATACCCTATTTTTGTTACGTAATCGAATTGCGATAAGATTTGCTACAATGATATGATATGTTGCTACACCTAAACCAAATGGTTCAACAGTTATTTCCAAAAAACGAAAATTTTAATTCCTTAGCCATTATAATTTTTCAAATGTCAAGTTTTTGATGTTTGTGACTTAGTACTTATCTCTTAAATACCTTAATATTATTGTTAAAATAATGTTTATACATGTGAAGAAATTCTTAATTCATTTTTTATACACGTCCTATCCACCTGTCTTTGAACATTAATGTGAGTTCTTGAGGTACTCGCTGGGTGCTCGATCCAGTTGATACGTATAACCTCTTCTCAAGTTCAAAGTCATGTTGTCAGGAAATGTACTGCCACAATCTGTGAGAAATTGAGGTAACGCGCCGCCGTTAACACGCTGTCATAAATAACGTAAGAGAACCTGTCATAGATCATAAGGCAAAAAATATTGAAGCTAAACCTGACCTGATAGTTTCTTTCTCGGATCTCATGTGGATTGCCTGAAGCCCAGACATTGTTGTTATGTCTATTAAAAATTGCTTCACGCGAAAACTTACATTCTTCCGTCCTCTTGATTTCGAAGATATACAAGTTAACACACAAGTTAACTCTGTCGTTAGGATCTTGGGGATGAAGGTTTTGTACTAACGAGAATTTGTAGTCATGCAAGTGGTGCTTCTTCAAAATCCTCTGTATTAAACGTCTAGTGATTCCCAGATTCTTCAGCAGTACGAACTGAGGCGTTGGAATTGGCCTCGAAATAAGCCTAGGTATACAAGCCTATCTCTTCATCACCAACTACAGTTTCTGGTCGATTTAACACTTGACCAATTCGTCCAAAGCGCAGAACATTTACTTCTATTCTGCAAAATTTACTTTTTGTCATTGGAACTGGCCTGTAAGATCTCCAGATTTGACACCTTTGGCCTTTCGCCTTTGGGGACATATCAAGCATCACGTCTACCAGACAGCGGTGAACACTAGGTAGGAAATTAGAGGCACGCGTGCGAGCAACATTCGACAAGCTCTTTCCTCAAAAGTACGCACCGCAGTAATGGAGGGTGTTTCTTCACGCTTAATGTCATGCTTGAATGCGAACGGCCACCATTTCAATTTGTTTCTAGTTTTGTACATCCATTTTTTGTCATTTGAAGTAAATGTGAATAGTTTTCGTTTAATATTGTGCAAGTTCTACTATGAGTCTTAACTCATTTTCCATGTATAAAAAATAATTTAAGCATTTTTTGATTTGTATAAACATTATTTTCCTTATTGTTCTCCATGTTCACTCTTTTTAGAAGTAATATTAAGGTAGTTAAGGTATAAGTACTAAATCACAAACATTAAAAACTTGACATTTGAAAAATTATTTCTCGTATCCATAGCAATCACTCATACAATTCTCGAAATAATGGCTAAGAGATTCAAATTTTCCATTTTTTGGAAATAACTCTAGAACAGTTTGATTTAGGTGTAACAGCATGTCATATCACTTTGTAGCAAATCTTATTGCCAATTCGATTACGTAACAAAAAATAGGATATTCCATTAAAAAAATTAATTTTTTTACATTTTTAGCTCTTACAAAATTAATTGGATTTTAACTTTTTATCTCAATCCAAACAGGAGTTACAGTCCATTTTGTAAACGGCAATCAGCTGTCAAAATTTCCGAAAATAATTTTTATCTCAAAAACCCTTATTGATGGGTATGGTATAGTTTCATTAACAAAGATTCAAAATTATGGTTCCCACCCATCAATGTAAAAATATATAGGGCGTTCCACTGAACATAACAATAAACACTTCCGGTTATACCGGAAGTCTGAAAATATACCAGAAGTCTGAAAATATTTTAGTTGAAGAGAACACAATTAATTATACCTGTTTCGAAATTTTCAACTTTTTATTTTGGCCCCAACCCGATAAACTTCTAATAAACGGTATCGCCGAGACACCCTGTATTTTTGTACAAACTTTTACATGGAAAAATTTATTGCCCATATCTATTATGTTCTCTTCAATATCATGTTCCACTTTTCTCGTCTCGATGATTGGTTACCTTGAGCTGTTCTAATACAAATACTAATATTCTATTAAATTTATATTCATTAATCTTACTTTGTGGAATTTCATATTTGCACTAATGTTTCAAATATAATTCCACGGTGTTTTATACAAATATCTATTTTAGTAAGCTTATAAACTATAATTCTATATTTCAAGTATCTGTTAAATGTGTTTATTCATTAAAGGTACTTTTTATGTGAACAAATATCGAATGCGATCATGGAGACCAAATATTCCCATTTCGCCTGTAGTTTCTTATATCTAGGCAGTACCTAACCATATCTTGGTAAGTGAGTTAACCATTTAAAGTACAATTTTTTTTTTTTTTATGATTGTGGACCTGAACAGGCTAAATAAGGCCTATCGTGCTAAAGCACTCAGGAACACTTAGGAGGATGGATAGAGGGATAATGAATTGCCAATAGATGCCTATGAACAGCTACCTTAAATTTTCTCATACCATAAGTGAGAGGAAAACAGGAACTAGGGAGATCATTCCAGAGTTTAGAAGCCGTGTAGAAAAATGTGGATTGCGCCCGTTTGGTACGACAAGTGGAGATTTGTACTGCATACTGATGATGTGATTGAGCGAACCGAGTGTTTCTCGCAAAGATAGCCGGAGATGGTATCAAAGAATGTAATTCACCAGCACAATAGCCGTTGTAATAACGATAATACAAAGAAAGAACTGAAACCATCCTTCTATGCTCAAGGGACTGTATGTGAGAAGTTAAAGACGGGTCATTTATAAGCCTAATCGCTCTCTTTTGAATGCGATCAACGATATCGAGAGCATATTGGGGAGCACTAACCCAAAGGTGAGAATTATATTCCAGATGAGGCCGAATTTGGGCCTTATACAGCAAAAGGAGTTGTCGAGAGGTAAAGTACTGCTTAGATCTGTACAAAAAGCCTATTTTACGAGCAGCTGTTTTGGTAGCTGACAGAAGATGGTCAACCCATGAGAGATTTGAAGATACAGTCATACCCAACAGAGTAATAGAGTCTGAAAACTTAAGAACTGAGCCATTCATACTTACAACAGGAAATGATCGATCTTTTTTGGCGGACATAAGGCAACACTGAGTTTTGTTAACATTAAATTTAACTAGATTATTGCTTCCCCATTCGAGAATACGTTGAATGTCTTTGTTGATTGAATTTGCCATTTCAGCTTTAATTTCTTGATTTGACATAGAAGGTGGATTATCACTATGAGTAGACTGAGATGAACTACAGTGAAAAGTGCTATCGTCAGCAAAGCAATGGATGGGGTTAGTTGTTGAAGAAATAAGGTCGTTTATGTACAGCAGAAAAAGTGTAGGCGCTATAACGGATCCCTGTGGTACGCCCGCGTTAATGCTAACTTCTTTTGAAAAAAATCCATCAACTACGACACGTATTCGTCTTTCATCAAGGGAACTAGAAACCCAGTTGATGAGCGTATCGTTTAACCCAAGAGGTGAGTTTGGCAAGTAAACACTTATGCCAAACTTGGTCAAATGCCTTTGAGATATCTAAAGCGACTACAACTGTTTCACCGGACTGCTCTACTGTATTGTTCCAAACTTGGGTCACAAATGAAAGAAGATCGCCTGTTGAACGACTTTGCCTAAACCCATATTGATGGTCACTAAGGAGTTTGTTAGTTTCAAGAAACGTGAGAAGTTACTGATTGATGGCTTTTTCCCTGATTTTAGACAAAATGGAAGTGATGGCAATTGGTCGGTAGTTTGAGGGATCGGTCTTATCGCCTTTTTTGGAAATAGGTTGAACATTTGCTAATTTCCATGATGAAGGGAATTCCCCAGAAGATATAGAGATCGTATAGAGCTTAGATAGGACTGGTACTAGTTCGGGGGAACATTTCTTTAAGACAATAGCTGGGATACCGTCTGGGCCAGTCGCCTTATTGAGATCAAGCCTACTGATGATCGATTCCAAGAGCTTGTACCGAAATTGAATTGGTTTCATAACGTATGAACAAGAGTTGACTAGGGGCACATCTTTTCCAGAATCATTGAGACACGAGTTTGATGCAAACAAATCCACAAAAACGTTGGCTTTGTCTACAGAATCAGCAACTACCGATCCGTCAATAGATGTCAGGGGGAGAAATGAAGATGTTCCAAAGTTTTTACTAATGGCTTTTGCTAAAGACCAAAATTTACGACTGCCTAAAGGAGATGTAGCTAGTTCATTGCATTTTCGTTGTTCGAACAACTTTTTAGTTTTAGTGATGACACTTTTGCAGATATTTCTAGCACCAACGTATTCTACATGACTGTCAACCGATTTATTAGATTTCCATTTAATGTAACATTTATTTTTTAAAGATATTGCATCAGAACAAGCCTTATTGAACCAGGGTTGGGAACGTGAATGACTTACACGGTACTGTTTTTTCGGAATGTATAACTCCATTCCCATGAGGATGACTTCAGATACTGAAAAAGCGATGTCCGAAGAAGAGGACGACTTAAAACAATATGCACGCCATGGAAGGGTTGCAAAGAAATCCCGTAAATCACTCCATCGAGCTGACTTAAAACACCACAAGGTTCTATCGGAAGTTTTATAAACAAGAGGGTTTGATGTAAGAAAGAGATCTAGAAGATGTGGAGTATGGTTAGGGTTATCAGGGATTCTTGTGGGTTCAGAAATCATTTGTGTGAGATCACATGAAATAGCAAATGTTTCTGCACTATGACCAGCGGTATTTGTAGTAGATGAAAATTAAAGCCAATTATAGTTATGAACATTGAAATCGCCTACAAATGAGATATCGCAAGATGGAAACTGAGACAGGAGATAGTCAACTTTCGTACTAAGGTAATCGAAGAAGTCTTGAAAGTTGCTGTCATTAGGAGACCTATGAATGCAACAGTAGAATTTCACAAAATTAGGACCAGAATGTTTAAACCAAATCACGTCAAAATTTTTATTTTCTAAGGAAGAAACCCTCTTGCAAGCAATTCTGTCCTTGATGTAGGCACATACGCCTCCTTTATATCGAAAGTTAGAGTGAAGATGGTATTGAGGAAATTGCAAGTCGGGTGACTCGGAGCTTTCAGAGGAGACTTGTGTTTCAGATAGAAACAAAATATCAGGTTGTAATTGTTCAAGATGTTGGTGAATAGCATTAAGATTAGACCTGATACCGCGGATGTTGCAGTAGTGAATCAGAAAGTTGATACTTTCGATGACCGAGGTCGCTTGGGCCCTGCCCTCCCGGACATCCGAATGGGGCAGGATTTTACGTCCGGAATTTATAACCCTAGAAACCACAGCCATCTTATTTTTTAATTTGGGACTTTTAATCCGATAGGAAGACAGTGAGGGCGAGAAGGAAGGATAAGGATGAGAATAGATTGAGGATGATGGAAAAGGTAACCGGCAGCCCTTACCGAGCTCAGAAAATCGGAGACCCCCGGCTGGCATGGAGTATACATGCCTACCACCTAATGAAATAATAATAACAATACTTATTATCCAACAGACATACATTTGTCCATAGTGGAATCTGCTATAAACCGTTACAACTTTAACACATAACAAATAACAAGATTGTGTAAAATTATAAGTGTTGAAATTTACACTAATCTACAATAAATTATTTTTAAGATCTATTTGAAACCTTTTATGATTATTATTAAAGATATCAACATTTAGTTTGTTACATAAATCAAACGTAACCATTAACGGTGAGCTCTTGTGAAAATTTGAATTAGGTGTGGAGTAATTAAATACTTGTGACTTTCTTGATATTATACGTGGCACTTTTATACACTTACTTAACAACTCAGAATTATCTATAGTAAGTACCATGTAAGAGTGTATGTAAATAATTTAGCACGTGGACATCTTTTCTGCTTTTCAGTCAATCTACGTTAAATTTCCTGAGCAGCTGTGCATAAAGATAATACCTTTCAGGATATCTTTTGTGCTTAATAAAAAATAAATATTTAAAAAATTTGTGTTGAACTTTTTCTAATGCCTCAATGTGGGTATTGTAGAATGGCCTTCAAATTATTGCACAATACTCTCTTGTATTACGAAAAATAAACCCTAACATTTTCATCGATTTTGTTATTACGTAATATCTATGGTTACCAAATGTTAGTCGTGAATCACATATAACACCTAAGTCTTTAATGTAATTAGATCAACAACTGTTGTGTTATTAATTTCATAATTGTAAACAATTTGCTTCTTACCTCTTGTAAATGACATGATTATCTACATTTAAGTTTAATTTATTTAACATGCACCAGCGTGATAGATCATTAATATTATTCTGAAGAGCTACACAATCATTTTCATCCTTAATAATATGTACTAACTTAAGATCGTCTGCGTACAATATAAGTTTATGTTTATTACATTCACTATATCATTAATAAATATTAAGAACATCAAGGGTCCAAGATTGGACCCTTGTGTTACACCACTTGTAACATTATAGAATTGCGGCCGAACACCATTCAACATACTGCCTTCTATTTATTAATAATGAAGTAATACGTTTAATAATATTTCTTTTAAAACCAAAATTATTAAGTTTTTTGACAATACTATCATGATGTACCTGATCAAACGCTTTACTAAAGTCTGTATAGCAAACATCTATCTGATCCCTCTTATCTAAATTGTTAGATACAAAATCAGTGAAGTTACAGAGATTTGTTGATGTTGAACGATCTTTAATGAACCCGTGCTGTTTCACAGTGAGTTGAGGTTTTACCTGATGATGTATATATGACGCCAGGATATGTTCAAACAATTTAGCAAAATTAGGAATTATCGGGTTCGGACGATAGTTGCATATGTCACTAGTGACACCAGATTTAAATATCGGGCATATTTTAGAGGTTTTCCACACTTCAGGTAACTCACCGTTCTTAATAGCTAAATTATAAAGTCTGACTAATGGAATTTCATACCATGATATACAATCTTTCACAAAAATGCAGGTATGTTATCACAGCCCATGGTAAAGTTTGCATTCATTTTTTAAGCAGCTGACCGTACATCCCAAGCACTAATTTTAAATGTGTATAATGCATTGATGTTATCACAGGCCTCACTTTCACTTACACTGGCATCGTTAAAATCTTCTGATAAGAACACACCTTTAATGTGAGTAGCAAACGCATTTACAATTTCTTCAGGTTTACAAAGAACCAAACCAATTATGAAGTAGGTACTTAACCTCACGTCTCGCATTAAAAAATTTGGCGTTATGCATCAACAGATTGTATTTCTTGTATTGTTTAAGGTAGATACATTTGAGATTGATTTTAGCTATTACTTCTTTGGAATACCAATGTGGATACCGACGTTTAGGAGTAATAGTTATTGGAACATATTTATCAATAACAGAATACAGTTCATTGTAAAAATATACACAAGCTTCATTTACACACTTAAAGTCTTCTAGTTGGGTCCAATCTACGTTACTGATGCCATTATAAGGTTCCTCAAGATTACCTAATCGGAAATTGTATCGTGAGAAGTTTTCCTGAGGATTAAAAGATGGACAATCGTTCGGTAGCCAAGAGATTTTAGCTGATAGCCCAGGATGGTGCTTGTCTTCATCAACCAAAGCGTTAATATCTCGTGTTACATCACAAATTATATCACTAGCTGTAATAATTAGATCTAAAATCTACCTCTCCGACTACCTGAATATTTGTACGTTGCTATGTTATTTAGCTTTACAGATCTCTTTCTTCGTGTGAAGAGAAGTAAAGCTTGTTTGTGCGGGTTAACCGACAACCCTTCCTCTCCACACCACTGTTCTGCCAGATTTAGGGCCCCGTGCATCCCCGTGATACGAATTCCTCAAATCTGCCTTGTATCACAATTGCTGTCATTTGTATAGCCAACTGCGTTGTACCTTGCCCCACTTAGTGTTTTCATCAGTGCACCATTCCTCTTCCCTGTGGGCATCCTTGGGGCGTGGAAAACACCGACTCGTTATAAAGTGTGGCTCATATATTCTTTTGTTTCAGCATGGTGTTTATGCATCTACTGATAGTTCTGCAATTATTTGAATGGAATCTGGTGAGGTTTTGTCAAATGCCCCCTATATATCAAAAAACGCAGCCATTGCAACCTCTTTGAAGGAGATTGCCATTTCAGCGATATCAACAACTCTGTGGATGGCTATCTCGCAGGATTTCTCTAGTTGATTAGAATATTGGTGTCCACTGATTGGGTTCAGATCCTATACTACGTCCCTCATATGGTTATATATGAATTTCTCTAATATCTTTAAAGGAAACGACGTCAGACTTATAGATCTGAACGACTTTGCTTGTTCGTAAGAATTCCGCCCACGTTTTGGTATGAATACGACTCTGACGTCCCTCCACGCTCTAGGCCCGTACTCCATCCCAGGGGATTTGCATGGAATGTAACCTCCTACTGCCAACCTAATCTTTATTAGGTTAATAATCTGACTGGCAAGTTCTCAATCACTTCTTTTTCCTTGAAAATGGGATCCAGAACTATTGGTTTACTTCTATCCATCGAAATGGGTTTTTTCGCCCTGGAAAGTGCGATTGAAGCACAAACTCTTCTTTCCCCGTTTCTGTATACTCCCCGTCGTCTTTAGTAAGGAACCGATTCTGTACTCCGTTCCTTCTGTAGAGCTCTTTGAAGTCTGCGTTTTGTGCAATCTCTTCAAAGTACTTTCTCCAAGAGTCCCGTTTGGCCGTTTCAGTGGCCTTGATATATTCGGTACACGAAGCTTTATATAGCAGGAGGTTTCATCCCTTTTGCTGGTAGTGTTTCACCAATTATGTGACTACCCGGGTTGGTTGTGGACCAGACTGGTCGAACGGTAGGTATCCAGATCCAAATACCAGTTGTTCTATACTCCCTATCCCCTCCACTGTAGCTTTACCGTCACTAGGTCTCTGTAACAAAAGTCCCACATAGATAATGCCATTTCTGGCTATAATGCATGGTCATGGATGGACTTCAGATGGATTAGTAATAATCCACCCTCCTTTCATCACAAGTCCTTTTAATTTGCCCTTTGTAGGTCCAAGGTTCTTGGACCAAAGCTACATCAAACTGATGTTTCATCATGTGCGCATTGAGGGCTGCCGAGGGAGGCCTACAGTAGTGCAGGTTTATCTTGATCTCTCACCATAAATGAGGCTTATCTAGTTTTCTGGAGTACACGGATCATCAGGTTGCGGTTCATTCGAGGATCCCTCAATAGCCGATGTCGCTTCCACCGCCTCCATAGGAGTTTCCTCCTCCTCTCCTTCCACTCCTTTCAACTTCAGCTTGAAGAGGAGGAACTTCACCCCGGTGAAACCGTCGTAGGGTCGTCGATGGTTTAACGAGGTTCAATCCTCTCCCAGGAAACTATATCCATTAGAACAACCAGTGTTTGTTTTTTGTATCCTTAATCCCTTTGCTACCCGCCAGTTGCCAGTGGCCATCCCGGAGTTCTGGATCTCGATCGTTTTCAATTTCCTTCGGGGTCTCGGCAATCCGGGCGTGCGTTCGCACAGATTGTGAGAGGTGGTTTGCTTCGACAAGTCGAAAGTTGGCTCCTTCCCAAGGGGTTGCACTAGGTGCCCTGGATCCAGGTCCTAATCGTCCCCGACTGTTCCTTGGTGAAGGCTTCTTCTAACTCGTCTTGGACATAATGCCGGAGCTCGCCTTACTAAAGGTCCTGGTGTCCCTATGGGTCCCAATATTTATTTCTCAGGTCCATGCGTAGTACTGCTGTCACACCGGTGTCGCTTTGCGTTCCAGGCGTTTTGGGTGCTCCCTGTCGGTTAGAGATCCCTGGCCTGTCGCAGGGTTGGGTGCTTGTGATGCCTTCATGATCCCACGAGTAAGGCGGAAATGATGTCGACATTCAAGGCCACGATCACATATTTCGGTGTTGGAGTTGCATCACTTATGATCATTTGTAAGTTCGTTCCCCTATTATTCACCGGGGGACGCGCCTATTAGTTTGTTCAACCCCTCCGCGATCCCGTGTTTTGGTTAAGTATGTAACTTGGAAAATTGGCGTTTGGAAACGTTTGGATTTTGTATTTATTGTCTATGAATATAATTTGGTAATGCGAGAATTAATTGGCATTTATTAATTAATAGCTGTTCGGAAAAGTATATTAACATTAGTAATATTACCGAGAAAAATGACAATATAAACCTCGACCATCACTAGGTCAACAGTTAAGGTTAACAAAACTTTTAACGGACACCACACGGAGGTATGGGGTTATTCGAAAGCATTTTTTGATGAAATTCTAAACTATATTTTATTGTCCTCTTGCTGCCACAAAATGAAATCAAAATAAAACAAACTTGACATACGGCAAATGACGATTCCGCATAACCTATTTTTGAAAGGATTTATTAAAAATTAAAATAAGTAATTGGAATACACGTTAGATATGTTAATTCCAGCACAATAAACCGCATATTCTAGAATAACCTACTATTTTAGAATGAGGAATAATATTTGGTGACTTGTTGACATCCATTAATGCCATGTGTCAGGAAAACCCTATTTTCTATTTTTAAATCAAGCTTCTGTATTTGATCGCAATAAGGTGGCTGGTCCACATGGTACACCAGCAACTGTCTTAAAGAAATTAGTAGCAGTTCTATGTAAACTCGATACGATCTACATATATATTTGGTAGTTTATTTCATCATGCAGGTTAACAAATGTCAAACCTATTCCCAAAAAAGGCGACAAAACATCTCATTTTAACAAACGATCAATTGCGATCTATTCCATTTTGTCTAACGTCATGGAAAAAGCCATCAACCAGCGACTACTCTCTTTCCTTGATTTTAACAAGCTCTTTAGTGGCCCTGATATGATTTTAGGCCGTGCCGTTCGACATGTGACATTTTATAAGGGACCCAAATTTGGAACGATATATTATAACAATTCGATGAAACAGTGTAATAGATATCTCAAAAGCATTTGACCAAAGTTTGACATAAGTGTTTACTTGCAAGTATCGCCTCGTTTGGGTTAATTAATAAGCTCATCAAGTAGGTTTTCCGTATCTTTGTTAAAAAACAAATACGTGTCGTAGTTGATGGCTTCTGTTCAAAAGAATCTCCACTTAAGACAGGAGTGTCACGGGGTTCAGTTATAGCTGCTATACTTTCTCGGTAATACTAATCCGATCCATTGCTTTGCTAACGATAGCACTCTTTATTGCAGTTTATCTTATTCTACTCATAACAGTAATCCACCTTATATCTTGAATTAAGACCCAAAGCTGAAATGCTCGTTTCTATCAACAAATGCATTCTATTTAATGCTGAAAAAACTTAGTAAGGTTGATCATTACTTGTTGAGCCATGATTGGATCAGATCTGAAGTTTTCCGACCTAATTAGTATGTTGGGAATGACTGTATCTTCAAATCTATCATGAGTTGGCCATCTTCTGTCAGGTACTAAAGAAGCTGTTCATAAAATAGGCTTTATGTACGGATCTAAGCTGTACTGTACTCCTGGCAACTATTTCTGCTATATAAGGAGCAAATTTGACCCTATCTAGAAAATTGTTCTCACCTATGGGTTGGTGTTCCTTAATACGCTCTCGATATCGTGGATAGTAATCAAAGAAGAGCGATTAGGCTTACAAATGACACGTCCTTAATTTCTGACATGCAACCCTTTGAACATAGAGGAATCGTTTTAATTCTTTCCTTGTACTATCGATATTACAATGGCTATTGTTGATATGGCTGACTCTACTATTAATATTACAATGTTTGACCATTCACATCATCAAAATGCAGTACAATTTTTGTTTTTGTAACGCGACGTTTCGTCATTAGGTTTAGTTCTGAGAATGAGTGTTGTTTCTCAAGCGCTTGATTACTCTCTGATTAGAATTAGTCAAGTGCTTGAGAAAAAATCAAATTAAATGAATTCGACTTAATTGCTAAATAGGTGCTTCTCTGGACTAAGCCTGATGACAGAAGCAGTGCTCGCTTCGGAAACCTTGCGCTACATAAACACGAACTTTGAAAATAAGCAGATCAATTGAACTAATATGAGGCCACAGTTACAAAATAGTTATAATACCGAATGTAGTACAGGTTTTAACTTGTGACATACGGGCGCAATCATCGTTCTTTCACACATCTTTAAACTCCGGGACGAGCCTCGTTTACTGGCACCTCTTCGCAATTAAATATCCCCCTACCCATCTTAAGTTTGTCTCAGAGCTTTAGCACGTTAGGCTAAACCTTGTCTGTTCAGGACCACAATTATTAAAAAAACAACATATTCGTTTAAGCGTTGTATTTCCTTTATTTTGCAGTGAAGTTCTCCACATTAAAATAGGTTAATATCTTAATTATGTTTCTATCTAATTGGTGATACTTACGTAGGAAAAGGAAAAGGTTACTTATTTTATTCCCTCCCCAAGGGGGAGGGCGGGCTGATTGAGCGTTCCGAGCTCCTTCAGCCAAAATCTTGGATTCCCAGCATACATACATACATTACAATATATATGCATGGTGGGATTAAGGATGGGTGTGGTCAGGATAGGATCGGAAGGAATGGAGTTAGGGTTTTGAGGAGAAAATACTACCCCAGCATTCGCCTAAGCAGCCGCACATGGTGTGACCATCAGAAAGTTGCGGTAAAATTTTTTACTACTAAAGTGGCCAGAAAAAGACCGTGGAAAATATTTTCAAATTTGCAAGCTGACCGCCAGGGGGGCGCAACCGCCATCCTAAACTTTTAGAGTGATTTTTTACTGAAATCCATCTAGTATATGTACCAAAAAAATATACGCTTTTTGAAGCTCAGATTTGTTCGAGTAATTTTGTTTGACGTATCTATTAAAATAAAGCCTTGTTGGAAAGAGCATTTATTGCTCCATCAAATCCATCTTACCTGTAATATGTCTAATTTTTAGTGATGCCGCTAGAGCGCGTTCTTTGGTATAATATCACAAAATTGCAAAATTGTCTAAAAAATTAAATCCAACAATATGACTTTTTTTCATAAAAATGAGATGAAATCATCCCTAAATAAGTTAGTGAAACTACATCTCGATATCTTATTCCTACCCTAAAATATTGAAGAAAGAAAATTTAGTTATTGTAACATTTGGGAAAGTCGATATTACACAGGTATTTATTCTTATTTATTTCTTTTTCCAAGATTCAATGAAAAATTTCATCATTTTATAATTTTTAAATAATAAAAGTTTTCATAATTTCAAAAATTAAAAAAAACATGTAGGGCCGTAATAATCAATGCATAGAATATGCAAGTGCAGAATAGGCAGAATATTAGGTATAGGCCGTTGTGTAAAAACTAATACCTAAAATCAACTTGTAAACAAATATTAAAATTTGTTAGACAGTGTTATTTCTTCAAATTACGGAATGGGCTAAGAGAGTATACTCACCGCGATATTCAGATCGGCGTCTTCGCAATGCGAGAATTTTTCCGCGTTTAGTGCAAAATTTGCGACCAAAGTTGCGAAGAGACTCGTCAGAAGAATGGAAGACAGTATTATTAATGTTAGCATACGTGTCACAGAATCCCCACGTTAGTACGAGAGCAATATCTCTCGCGTTGGATATGTCACGAACTACTATTCAAAACACTCTAAAGGATCATAGGTAAGTTCTTATGTCACTGAAAATACTACTTTACATATTTTACCATGTGTTTGTAATTTCAAATTTATAGAATGCACCGCATCATATGGTTTTAAACCAAGCCTTACATGACGAAGATTTTGACCGACGGATAGATTATTGTCATTGGATGTTGTGCATGATTCGGGGAAAATAGAGGATTTTTATCCGAACTTCTTTGGACGGATGAGGCCACGTTTAAAAGTGATCGAAACGTTAATTTGCATAATATGCAATGCGGTTCTGACACCAATCCTCACTGGTTGCACGAGGTCCAACATCAAGGTCTTTGGAGTGTTAATGTATGTATTATAGGTCCCTATTTCTTTGATGAACCACTAAATGGTGCTGTGTTTCTTGATTTTCTGGTAAACCAATTGCCTATTGTATTAGAAGATGTGCCCTTGCAATTACTAGATGGTTTCCCAGCACATTTCTTAATAAATGTGCGAGAATACTTAAATTGAATATATCACCAGAGGTGGATTGGACGAGGAAGTCTATTTCTTGGCCACCCCGATCCCCAGACTGAACCTGTTTGGACATTTATCTATGGGGTCGGTTAAAAGACATTGTTTACGAAACTCCACCAACAACGAGAGACGACATGAAAGTACGAATTCCAGAGGCCATTCGTATCCTGTCAAGAACAGAAGTTGAAGCTGCTGTAATGGCCACGCATGAGCGGCTCCAACAATGTATCGATGTCGATGGGAGACAATTCGAGCATTTAAGTAGGCATTAAGTATGTACTTAAATAAGAATAAATACCCATGTAATATCGAATTTTTCAAATTTTATAGTATCTAAATTTTTTTTGCTCGATATTTTAAGGTATGAATAAGATATCGAGATGCAGTTTTCATTAACCTATTTTGGGATGATTTCATTTCATTTTTGTGAAAAAAAGTCATATTGTTTCATTTAATTTTTTAGAGAATATTGCAATTTTCTGATAATATATCAAAAGACGCGCTCTAGCATCACTAAAAGTTAGACATATTACAGGTAAGATGGATTTGATGGAGCAATAAATGCTCTTTCCAACGACAGTAAGTTTATTAAAATCAGTTCAGTCGTTTAGGAGTTACAGCTGTTTATTTAAAAAATCACTGAATCACCCCCACCACTTTATTTTAATATATACGTCAAACAAAAATTACTCGAATAAAGCTGAGCTTTAAAAAGCATATAATTATTTGGTACATTTACTAGGTGGATTTCAGTAAAAATTACTTTAAAAGTTTAGTATGGCGGTGAGGCCCCCTGGCGGTCATCGTGCAAATTTGAAAATATTTTCCACGGTCTTTTTTTGGCCACTTTAGTAATAACATTTTTTATCGCAACTCTCTACGACGAATAGTTTCCGAGAAACAGCACTTTGCATTCTTATCCGGCCACCCGGTATTGTATCTAATTGCTTCAATTCACGCCTTCCTAATTTACTGTTGCCAAAATATCAATTTGTATAGATCCATAAATTTTAGATAAATGTTCTTGTTTAGGGTATATTCTATTACTCGAAAACCAACATAAATGACAGCTTTGCATATTAATATCCAAAAAGATGACAGTTTTAGCAACCACACGTCATAGAATTCAAAGTGTGCAATGTAGCTCGTTTATCAAATAGCTTCGACACAGATACAAATAAATTGTCTAAAATACAGTATAAACAAGGTACAGCTAATAAAAACCCAGTTTAAAATAAATAAAATTTCAGTGTTGGCAATAAAAAAAAATTGGAGGAACTACTTAGCGACTACCATCTCATAGTATAAAATCTTATTAAGTTATTTACGATAGAAAAACCAATTCCAAAACACTTTATTTTCTACCTCAAACATAAAATTATTTTACAATTTCGCGATAAAAGCTATTACATTTTCTTATATTATGTCTGTAGATATTGTAGCATGAAAATCTACAGCTTAACGTTTTGCCGATAAAGCGTTTCTCATTGTTTTCCATATAGTATGATGAAGTGAAGTTCGTACCAAAAGGATACGTGGTAAATTATTTGTGGATTACATTTTGCAAAATAAAGCTTACGTGGCAGTTTTAAATACTGTTTAGTAATGAGTATGGGAATAAAAAAAGTTGTAAATTCCACGAGTTGTGTATATTAATAAGAGCGTTGGACTTTTTTTTTTATTTTCAAGAGAGGTCATATAATCCTGCAGTATACCGAGAGGCTATTCAAATTACACAAATTTACTGGATCATTAGGTAAATAGCGAACGGCGGCGATGCTGCCACGATCCCAATAACGCTGATAATGTCCAACCGGGATGAGAATATCGAATCCACTGTTTGCAATTAATTATATAAAACGCGCAAAAACCAGCAATACGAACACAAATCACACGTTCATGCAGATACTGCACGTATTGGAAAAATCCGATTGGGAAATTTACGAGCGATCATATATTTATTCAGTATTTCAATTTCCCTTACCCTAGGCGAGTATCATATAATATATCAGCACAAAGAAATGGGTAATCTTGATCTTAGATGGTGGTTGTTGCAGCTGTGATACATAAATCATAACTATCATTCAAATGTCTAAGATCGTAACCTTTTCAAACCCCTATAGACCTTAAAGCGTAATTGTGCTTTCCCATTTCCACATATCTGCCTCTGGGAATGTGACATTAGATCGTTTGTATTCGCGTATTAATAAACATATTATCGGTCTTTATGGTGCAAGAAAACGTCCGTAAATTTTAGAATTAGTTAGCTATATAACAACTTTATACTGACACAGCATGTTAACATGTAATGTTAATAATTTTTAGTAGATGTTTATCGTAAACAAGGTATAAAAGAGTAGCACACTAAAAGATTTCATTTAAAAGCCTGTTCCTTTACTATACCTTTTAGTACACTTATATTAAAAATTTTAGCCAGCTGATGTAAATGTAAATGATTGAGAAATCAAAAAATAAAATATGAAAACAATTATTAAATTTTAATTATAATAAGTGTTATTGAATCATTTCTAATACAAACGTGAATTCATAATTCCAACAGATATGAACCAGGGGTATGATTAACTCTTTACCGTTTTTACCTTGCTACAAGAGCTTTACTAACTGAGCTAAGGCGTTTGGCGCCTACCCAGTTTTAAAGGGTTCTACAAAGTTAAATATTAAACTAAGCAAGAATTAATAAAATCACTATTTATATCTTTGAGTTATTGCAACAAAAATACGAAGCTGTACTATCAAAAATCTAAATTCGGTTTTAAACACATACCAAATTTGAATGGAACCAATTTTAATGCTTTCAGATACTGGGTCTTAAACAAACGTCTCACATCCACCCAATCTCACGCACACACAATACGCACAGGTATTAGAAAAACCGTTACAAAGCTTTTTTAAGACATAATTCCCCAGTATTTACCCCCCCCCCCCCCTCTAAAACGATAGACCAACGATGATGACGATTGAGATCACTTATCTCCAAATTGTATAAGACGGTAATTCACACGTAAGTGTTTCTAAACACTAACACGCAAATACAGACATAACCGCTGCACAAGGAAATAATCCCAACGCAGATAGGTAGAAAGTAAGTTGGTCTGCTCACAAACGGTCTATATAAGGTGCGGGAAGTTGCCCTTATTCACTAATGATTATAATCACAGACTCACACAAACCTGCATAAGAGCTGGCTAAGGTGGAAAGGAAAGGAAAGGAAAAGACCACGTATTTCATGCCCTCCGAGCTCCTTCAGCCACAATCATGAATTCCCAGCATACATACATACATTACGTATATATGCATGGTGGGATTAAGGAAGGGTGTGATCAGGATAGGATCGGAAGGAACGGAGTTAGGGTTCTGAAGGGGAAAATACTACCCGAGCATTCGCGTAAGTAGCCGCACATGGTGTGCATATACGCAGGGACCATGTCGCTACATGTCTATGAGGAAACCCCCCTGAAAAAAACTCATAAAAGGTAGACGGTAACGAGAAACGAACCCATTAGCTACCGAATGCTAAGCAGGTCGTGTCACCACTACGCTACCAGCTCGGTCTGGCTAAAGTCCAGAAGGCGCACGAACACTCACAATCACACGCATACGCACATGCACAAGCACACTGTAATGGAGGCATTAGAAATTCAAATTAGATGTGTAGATGCAAGTAATGTTAAGATGAAAAGCTTGAGCTTGTTTCGACGAATATTTACAAATTAAATGGGAAATCTTTTAAATATAGGCGGCAATTTGCGGGTATAACTGTTTTGTAAAAGGGAGCAAATAGAGCCGCGTCAGTCGCGTGAAATAAGCGATCGAAAACAGTCGCATGAAGTAAGCGATTAGAAAGAGTCGCATTAAAGAAATGATCAGAGTTGGTTGAACTGCGATAGCTGCAGCTTAAGTTATGCTGCAATTAAAATTGTGAAATTATAACGAAAATTCAATTAGTATTGTGTTAAGAGAATATAAGTGATATTTTCCTTATCAGTGAGAAAGAAAGCTAAAACGAATTAAATTGTAAATGCTATCAAGTTGGTGGTTGTAAAAGGATTGCACAATAATTTACAATTGCATTTGAAGTGCGTATTGAAAGTGTTCCAAGTCGCGAGTGATAAATATAAAGACAATAGATCTAGTATAACAGATCGGTATATAAAGTATAATAATTTGGAAACATTGATAATTAAAAGCATGGTCTTTCGTAGCTCGCTTGCAGTTTGTTGCGCACGCTGTTTGTAATTAAAACTGAACAATTAGGTAACAAATGTATAGTGTAAATATATCGAGCAATTATTTACTAAAATGATTAACTGATGAAAGAAAATTAGAATCGTGTTCATCCCCAACAAAGATGCAAAGAAGATATTGAACAGAACAAAGAGAGCAAATCGTCAGCAGTCTGTAACCTATTTGAGGCCTCTTCACCGGTCCAAGGAACGCAAGCATTACGTCACCAATTCGAACGAGGTGATAACAACTAAGAACATTTTGATAGTATAAATAAACGAAAATTGGTGTGTTTTATTTATTTTTAAATTTATGTTTAGATACAAATGCTGAACGAAAATATATTTCGTTGATCATTTGTAAAGGATTAAAAATACTAACATAGAATTAGAATCATTTTTATATAATGCTCTAAACAAAACAGTCTGCATATAGAATTTGGTTTAATTAAATGTTGCCATTTTTTATTATTGACTGTTACAAGCGTAAAAAGCTAACACAAACACTGAATATGTAAATACTGAAGAAAGCAAGTTCAACTGATTACAACATTTGTTACATTATTAAGCTAGTCGGAGCGTCGCGTTAAAAGGAAAAAGGAATTTGTTGAGTAATTATTAAAGTTCATTTACACAAACAGAAATGTGAAAATTGAATCATACTACCTTTTCATAAAAAGAATATAAAATTTTTAGTCAGGATTTTGAAATTATAAAAGATTGAAAAAGAATCCAAATATTATCCTTTGTAGCCAGGTGTATACAAGCAAAACAATAATCGCAGGAAACAAACGTTACAAAACGATCCCCAACGTGAGAATTGTCACAATATGCACACGCACGTACCTGGTCTTCTATACAGTAAGAGGTCTAGACAGTTATATATTAAACTAAGCAAAATTTAATGAAATTACTATTCATATGTTTATTTATTGCAACACAAAAAAAATTAAATCTACCTCTCTTGATACTTACTCGCCAGACTACAAAAATCGCAATTCGGTTTTAAACACAATTTTAACGCTTTGAGATATCACTTCTCAAAGGATTGTCAGACACGCCTGCACGATCACGCATGTACAACACGTATATGCACACGTATTAGCACTCATGCACATACGTACACTCTCACACAAGCACACGTAAACCCACACTCACGTACCTAGCATCTACAAAGTAAGTGGTCTAGACAGTTACATATTAAATTTAGCTACATTCAATACAATAGCTATTCATATCTTCAAATTATGCGTTTTAGCGCATTGGGACACTACATCTCAGACCCGCACTCACAACACTTACACGCACACTCCCACGCACATTTGCTCGCACACATTCATCCACACTCACGCACATGCACGGGCACGTGCCAACTTTAGCACACGTACTAGTGCACACACACGCCACACGTAATACACACAGACACGCACATGGACAATTACACGCATGTACTTAGCCATCTATCAGTAAGGGCCTAAACACTTACATATTAAACTGAGCAAGATTTAATGAAATTGCTCTTTATATGTTAGAGTTATTGAGTTATTACAACCAAAGAGAAATTAAATCAACCCCTCTTGCTACTTACTCTGTAACTCTAATACGAAAATCACAATTCGGTTTTAGACAATTGAACTAAATTTGAACTGAACCGTTTTAATGATTTGAGACACCGCTTCTCAGACACGCACACAACACAACACGCACATGCACTTGCACACGCACTTCTCAATGAATCTTTAGACACGTACGTATGGTATCGCGCACACAACACAGACTTACATGCACTCACACACGCATATGCTCACGTACTCGCATACATACACGCACGCATACACATACAAGAACGCGCACGCGTGCATGCACCGCACGGGCACACAAATGTACCTATCTACCTATAAAGTAGTTACTCGTAAATTGTAAATACTTAAAGTTATTATTGTGAAGAATGCAAGCCCCTTAAGTAGGTAACAAAAATTAGTTATTTACTATTTAGCATTGTTTTAATTATCAGAGACCAGAATTCAGAGATAATCAATATTATGCCTCTTAAAGCAATCGGAGAACCACTGAAAAGCTTTTGCGAGTCAATGTTTTCTTCGAGCAACTCATGCACACTTAAGTGTTTAAACATCACATGCAGTAATACGAAAATACAGATGCAATCGCTCCACAAGGAAATAATTGTGACGCAGATAAGTACGGAGTAAGCATGGTCTTCCTCAAACCACGCAAACACACACGCACAAGCAGACGAACATGCACGTTCCTATTCATCCACCAAGTAAGGGATCTAGACAGTTACATACTAAAGTAAGCATCATTTAATGAAATGGTCATTCATAAGTTATTGCAACAAAAAAGGAATTTAATCTATTCCTCTTGCTGATTTATTCGCAACTCTACTACCAAAAATCGCACTTCGGTTTTAAATACTTGTACTAAATTTGAGTGGAACAATTTTAATGCTTTTAAAATAGCATGTCTAAAAATTATTATGCATAAACGCTCAGGCACGCACAAGTAACCCTCAAGCATACGCACACGTACTCACATACAAGCACACGCACAATCACGCGCTCACGCAGTTGCACACGCAGCACGTAATCGCACACATACGCGCACACACGCGCGGTCACACGCACACGGACTCATGCTCGCACTAGCACGTGCACATTCACATTCACACGCGCACACACACACACACACACAACACACGCACACTCAAATGCACAAGTACCAGAAATTAAGCCCTTGTTCACAGCGAAGGACGTGGTGGTGGCGGAAAGCTGCATAATGTCCAGAAGCTGAGATTAAATTTTTATAGAAAACCTCCTATTATAGAGTTACGCTGTAAAATAAATATTTTCGTAATTTTTCTCTGTGGAATAATTATTTCTATTACGAAGTTTAGTATTATAACGCCGCGCTATTAAAAAGACAATTCTGACTTAAAACGTATTTTCGTCTTTAGATTGATTTTCTAACACTTAAGTAGAAATTGAGTTTATTATAAACCACACGTTTTGAAGAGATTGTTTACGTCAAATAGTTTCTCCTGTTTGAAACGGCCTATCTTATATTCTTTATGGTCGGTCCGTTATCTTAATACGAATTTTCCTATTTCGTGGTTAATGGCTACCCAACCGTATTAGAATATCTAAAACTTGAAAAATAACATATTTTAATTAAATTAATTCCTTAATTAACCTTGTATAATTAGAGTAAATAAATTATATCGCTCTCCTATTAACCTATTTATCCTTGTATAATGAATGCTACTAAAATACGTTAATAAAGCTTCCAATAAAGATCGTAAATTTTACAAATAAAACTATAGATTTTATTTCTGAATAAAACTAGGAGCTGACTCAGCTGTAAAAGAGATTGTATACGAGCTGATAACAATAGAATAAATATTCCAAAAATAATAAGGATCACTCCGTCCAGGTATCCATCCAGAATAAATCTAATGTTTCCCGCACTTCCGGCTCAATTCTAATTCACCCTTGTTACTGGTTTGTTGCTTTTATATTTTTCAATTCTAGTTGAAATTATTAAGCGATTTCGTACCAAAACAGGTTCTTCGTGCTTGTTGAACATGCATAGTTGATTCTCTTTTGCAAATTTAGCTGGTTTTACAAGATCTAGTTTTCTCAATTTTTATAATTCGCATTGATGGTAAGAAAAATTACGTATGTAATTATTGAATCCAAAGTTCAACAAATGGTTGTAATTATTGTATGGACAAGGACTATTTTGGTTGGTACTTTGCATCATTTGCATGTTTACAGTCTCACCATAAACAACTTTGCTACAAAGTTCTATCTAAAACGCAACATGGCACCTTGTTATTATGTCATTATTGACAGCCTACTTTGTGAGTTTGTGGACACCCTTAGTCTACCACTTCTATGTCAAGCAACAAGTAGGGCAGAAAGGTTACAGCTTAAGATCTGTTTCGCTCAGTATTTTGTTATTAAAGGATTAAGGGGTTTAGAGGTTTAGCATTTGGGAAAGCCAGCTGAAGTGTCAACTCTTAGACTTGAAGCAAAGGCTATATGTAAAAAGCAAATTTACATTTGAATCTGTTTTATTAAAACTGAAATCGAGCATAACTACATGTTAGCTTTCTTACACCTAATAATAGTGGTGTTGCCTTGTTTGGTGTTTTGATAATTAATATTTTGTTTACATAAAGCTGGCTATTAAGTTTGAGATCGAGAATGCAGTAGTATAATTTTGAAATTGGTTCAAGTGCAATTATATATTTTGCAATGTGCAACTTTGAGTCGGTAGGTTGTTTAACAAAAGTTACCTCTTTATATGATTAGAAAATTAAAATTCTAACAATCAAAAAGGCGCGAAGTTCTTTAAAACTTTTATAAAATTGAAATTAATAAGTTATACTCAGTTATACAAATTGTGTAAAATGTGAACGTTACATATGGTATCACTAAACGTTCACAATGTCAAAAATTGAATAATTTGAATAATTAATGTTGATACATGTTATGAGTTTTATAATGCTAAACTAGAATAACACCGTCACTTGTACTGGTTGTAGACTGGTCCTTCCAACTGAACTAGTCAGATCTATCTCAATACTGTTTATTACATCTAATATTACAACTATTTATAGTAAGTATATTCTACTTTCCCATTTACAAAACAAACAACTCTTACAGCTTAATGTGGCGAATTGGTGCTATTGCTTTGTACGGCATTGCGATGTTGGTATATTTATTACTGGCCTTGTGACACTGGCGATTAATGTTTACGTTACAGTTTCCTTATGCTAAGCTATAATAGTAGCAAGGCTATGTTCATCCTGGCGCAGGATGTGACGTCACACCTATTAGCGACGTGAACGAGCACTCAAGCCCCGCCCTCACCAGAAGTTGCGGTTGGAGGACCAATGGGAGAAGAGGGCGTGCCTCCTACCAGAAGGAGCAATGCCGTCTAGCCAATGGGCTGCGAGGATGAGCCCCGCCCCTTGTTGAGTTCCGGAAGGGGCTGGCCCAGTAGCTGTCCAATGAGGGACGTGGCCGCCATATTGGAATTGCTTAGCAGCCTCAGGAGTTTTCGACTTGGACGTCTTCAGCGGCTTCCGGCAGATTCTTCGTGGCTTCTGATGTGTTGGTTTCCGGCGCCGCGTTGTTGAGATGTCGCAATTTGCGGAGCCTTGCAGACATCTTGTATGTTGCTGTTGAAGAGAAACTTCCGGCTGTAGGATAAAGCCTGAGAAAAGTTGCTTGCACCGGTATTCGAACTCGAGTAAGTCAAGTTATGAATATACTCATATCCATATAACCAACTGAGCTATCACGGTTTTAGATATGAAACGTAAAAAAATCCGGTGCGCGTTCTAGAAAATAATTGCTAATGTACACTATATAATTACATTTTTACAATTAAAATACAGATTTTATTATCGTTTTAAAGTAATAAAATAGCTGAAAATATTGATAAATTAGAAAAAGACTTTGATGTTATGCATTTGTCAATAAAACATTATATTGAAGGTTTGCAATATGATTATAAATACGAAGTTTAAAGGTGTCCAAAACTACAGATGCACCCGGTTTTAAAAATTTCTTATTAACGCCAATGGAATATAGTAAGGTAATATATAATTGTTTGTTAAAGTTGAATAAATACGTAATTAATGCATTTAGTAATAAATAAAAAATAATTATATTGATAAATATGTGATACTAATAAAGTAATAAATTAGAAAAACACTTTGATGTTATGAATTTCAACTATGTGCGTTTGCAAATAAAATCATATATAAAAAATTATATTGAAAGTTTCGTAATTAATGCATTTAGTAATAAATAGAAAATAATGTTGTTGATAAATATGTAATTAGTGCACTTGATAATAATAAATATGCAATTACATTTTTAACTTAATCCTAAAACATAACTTTTAAAGTAATAAAGGGAATTTGCATTTTCGAATAAATTCTAAAATAATTAATACAAGAAGCAATGCATTTACTTATAAATATTTAATACATGTTAATTAAATATATTAAAGCTAATTGCAACAATCAGTTAAATCTAGAAATCATTATCATATGATGTATGTAATTGCATTATATTCTAAAATAATTAATACTAAAACATTATATAATTGCTCAATGTGATAGTTACAGTTTTGAAGTAATAAAAATATGATTTGCATTTTCAAATAAAATATTCTGAGTGATTTACATAAATATTTAAGCTGACGTCAGAATGAATGAATGAGGAGTAGCTTTTAAATTTCAGTTGACGTTAGACCGAGAACGTATTCGATAAATTGAAATGGAAACAACATCCGGGGCTCAATCGTTTGTTAAAATTTAGTAAATACGCAATTAATTCATTTAGTAATAAATTAAAAATAATGTTGATGATAAATATGTAATACTAATAAATTAGAAAAAAAGAGTTTGATGTTATGAATTAAAACTATTTGCATTTGTAAATAATAAAAAGTTATATTGAAAGTTTGCAATATTTTCACAAATTAGAATTCGCAAGTTTTTCCCTGCTATATAGAAACCATTAGCAAATCCTCCTCAAAGGATTAGTAAAGCTATTAAATATATATTTTGTGTAATAAAATCCTAAAGAATTTATTTATCCCAATGTTAAAAGATATTACAATGAGATTATCGGCTGTATCGCAGACGCATCCGTTTTAACAAATTTTTTATCAGCGTTATTTAAAATTTACATGTAAACTGCATCATTTCTATTAAAGGAGGTAATGATTTCAATTGAATAATTGCCCAATATTTCTACATCCAGATGACTATTTTCTTAAAGAACAATAAAACCGGAAACCGCATTCTCAATATATTGATGAAAATTATATATATATATATATATATATATATATATATATATATATATATATATATATACTAGATGCAATTGGCATACAACTTCAGTTACTCATATTACACTCTTCAATATGGATCCTCTACAACAACTGAACTTAGTTGGCGAAGGTGATTTCAAGCCTGTATTAAAAGTTTCCGATATGGTTATTGATTATAAGTATCGGTTAAAAAATATTAAAATTATAAACACTAAATATGGTAGAAAGATAGCGGCAGAAACAGAAGGACAGACTATATTTCTCCCAGAGAGGTTAACGAAAGGGCTAACGGATGAGAAGGTGCATAATTGTCAGCGGTGCATTGAACAAATTGCGCTGGTTTATGCAGGTGGCGTTGATATTGGTAAAGCTAAAATGATGGCTAAACTATCCTTCATTAATTATACAGGTAGTCATTATTATATTCTGCATTATAAAATTAATGAATTATATTTATAGGATAATCTACCTAATCATTATATAATTATATTAATGTACATATTGTATATAAATATTATAATAAAAGAAATTTGTAATGTATGAACTTGTTTATTCCTACAGCGAGTTTAAAAATTTATATCATCACAGTTTATTTATTATTACATTGAAAACAATCAAGCATTAGAGGAGGTAGTCCATCTATATGATCAACATCGATTGATTTATTGCAATGCTTCATACATCTTATTCTAGCGCGTAGTTGTCCATCCTCCTGATAATAATGAGGCAACTTATTCCATCTTGCAAGCAAATTTTCAGCACTTAATTGTAGGAATTCATATTTTATTACACGGCGAATATTTTCAATCATCGTTTTAAACTCAGAGATTATATGGTCCATCTAAAAATACCAAGAATGAGTAAAGAATTAAAGCAGGTTTACATACTTACAATATAATTTCCGCATGCACTTCTTATCGGTATCACAGGTATTAAACGAATGGCATGCACTTCCTATCGCTAATGTGTAAGATGGCTTGGGGATGTAGCTAAGCATCATTCTCATTATTGTGACGTCACACTCGCTATAAATAGGTTGGTAAGTAATTAGGTAATAGTATTGCGATATAGACATGTTATTAAGAGCTTTGTTGTAGAACGTGTATTATTAACGTGGGCGCTATTTATCGAAAATTCCACCGTACTCGAGGTAGGAAGTTCATTGAAGAATAATGACTTCAAACCTGTAGTACAATTATTCTGGACGACATTAACCGGCATATGTTGTCTGCACTTTGATATGGAGGAATGTCGTGAAATCTCGAATATTAAAACCGAGCACCTAATACGTCAAACACTAAAATCTGACGAACCCCAGAAAGCTGTCTATATAGGTTATAAAAATTGAATTACTGTTTATTACCGACGAAGAAAAGCGAATCAGAATAAGCAGAGGAAACAATGCAGTATTATTATCCGAGCAAGCAATCAACCTATTCTGTTCGTCTGTGGAGGTGATAAATCAGAAGATGAATTATATGAATGATTATCGTATTTATTCGA
The DNA here is from genome assembly GCA_036346205.1 of Vesta saturnalis. Lineage (NCBI taxonomy): Eukaryota > Metazoa > Arthropoda > Insecta > Coleoptera > Lampyridae > Vesta > Vesta saturnalis. The sequence goes on along the minus strand of JARFJB010000317.1, from coordinate 4,394,732 downwards.
TTTCTAAATAGCAGATAAAGTAGCAAATAATCTGTATAATGAAGGTCTGAGCCACGAAGAAAGTATAATATCTAGAGGCAAATTTTTCTGTCAAAATCTTAGATTGATTTCAACAATAATAGGGCATAGTTATAATGGAAAAGATTATTCATTTGTAACTGAATTGTACACATCTTCCCGCAAAATTTATAAAAGATGTAGCTTTCACACCATGCTTGTAAAATATATGTAAAATTAAACGTGTATTATGTAAATCAGTATTTCAGTAGAGACTCCACCTAGTGGTACATTTTTAAAAGCGGATTGGTTTGATCACAGCTACATCTAGCGGTATATTAAGTAGATTTAGGTTCCTGCAATTGTTATGGAGGGAAACTTGAAATAGGTTCTAATAAGGAGGGTTTGCATGCTATACTCTAGACGTATAGCTTCCGGTATGTAGAATTGCCTATAAAACAGGTGTGAAAAATCGGCGACAAAGGCCGCAGATGCTTCAACTTCTAATTTTAAATCAATAACTACATTATGAATACTCTCGTTTTGACGAGTACAGTTAACTATAAATATCGGTTGACTCTTAAATTGTTCTTAACTAAGCATAGAACCTTGTGGCGAATTATAATATTGATTTTGAAAGTTTAAATATTCTTCGTAAGCATCCACGTATTTGTGATCAACGAGAACGAGATTTTGCTGCTCGTACCGATATCTTCTATTATTAATATTTGCTTTTATATTCGAGATGTTTAAGTGATCGAATTTTGCTGCACTATCTTCCCGATTATTTCGCTTTTAGTATAGAAAGCAACCGGTAGCCATTGAGGACGATGTAAGCCAGTACTGCTCTTCACCACCCAAACCATTGACGTTGATGCGGCTAAGGTCGAATATATGTGCAAATCTCAAGCGTGAAACGCAACTTATATTGGCGAATTTTTATTAATCTGATAGATAGACAGCTTTATAGCATCATTCGGAATTACATACGGAACTTTACAAGTAACCTTCGTCAAGTTGATCTTAACATCCGTTTCAGCGCTGTAGCAGTCGACATCAGTCTTGGATCCAACCAGTACCAACTCTTAACGTATGTTGACTAGAGGTTTCGTATAACCCTCTGCAAACCCAACACATGCTTGAGCGGTATGGAAGCACAGAAGGCGGTCTTGGTGCTGTTTAAGACTCGAAGAGGCTTATTTTGCGGACTCCATCCTGCATGCGATAAACAAGTACTTTGATCTGCAGTATATGAGCAATACCCTTTAATGGCGCTGTTAATACCAGGTAAACGAACGGTTTCAATCACCTGGTCGCTTAACATGAATCGAATCTCATCGAAGAGGAAGAGAGTGCATTATTCGTGAGATTGTACGCTTTGTTTGCTTCATTAGGGTTAAAGTACCTTCTAATTACATAACACTATCGTAAGTAGCTGTAATGAGGTCGGCTTTTTACACAACCAGATTAATCTCATCGGAGGTGCAGTATGTGTTTGTTATGTACGGATGATAAATTCGACGATCGCATTCCTCAATCATATCTTCGTACCTCACCCCTGTGAATAATCTTTTCAGCGTTTCTTCCATATCGTCTTAATACTTTACAGCCGAGATATTGTGGAAACTGAACGTCGTCTTCGGTTAACAGATAGAGACCTAATACCGAAAATCTTAAGGCCCATACTTCTTCAGTTCCAATCTAATAGTTTCCTTCTGGTTACCAAAGTCCACTAATTGACACTTTTGATCAACCAATTTTAAAGTTATGTTATCTATACGTCGTGTAAGCACAGGTAAATAAATAACTGTACCCGACTTCTTGATTAATTTATAACCTGGTTCAACGTGTACGTCAAACTCGAAGATTGTATGCGACTGCTTACTGTTCCTGTATGCGCCTCCGGTTAAATTACACTCTACATGTATATTTTTGGCGTGAATTATTTGAACATCCAAATCAGACTGGTGGGTTTGGCCTGCTCTGTACACGTTAGGTGAAAAGCCGAGCATGCGCCTAATAGAATCTTCTTTTCTGAAGTCTACGTTATATATAGATTTAACTTCACATTTTAGGGTATTATTGTTTGCTCTTAATATAAAGTCGATCGTGTTATGCGGGATAATCTTACGCTGGAGAAATTTGTTAATTTTACAATTTCATATACACCGTAATTGTGATTTCTTTATGCTCGCCAGTTTTCGTAATATAGCAAAACTTGTTGTTACCCTCATGAATATTTCGTATGGAATTGCAACCATAGAATCTTAACAATCCTAATACATACTGGTAACTAGGATCAAGTTCGATTGGCGGAAAATACGTTGCACTGAGCACGTTTCCCTCACCCGTTAAGGTGGACGTTTGAGACATGACTACACATAAACAAATAATATTTCAAGCCATTTATTATACAGAAAATCTAAACATAAATGTCCACACATAAATGTATTATAATTTTGTTCCTTATCATGATTATATCTAATTTTACAATCTTTTAAATATTTAATTATTTAAAGTGGTGGCGCTAAATCTCCGAAGCTATCGTAGTTGATGACGCCATGGCTTCGTTCCTTGAACGCAACCCAATGAGTACCTCTTTCCCTAAAACCGTCAAGGTTCACGATAGCACACTCATTAATACGTGGTTTATGGGGTAAAGCATCACACATAAATACTCCTCTAAAGAATAGCATATCTTTAGCATACTTATTCAAATTGAATCGGTTAATGCTCTCCGAAGCAAATTTATAATTTTTTGGATATGGTTTCAAGTATAAAGCACATCCATTGTTAAGCGTTGATCCTCCTCCAATTGCTTCTTCGCCGCCGAAGCGTCGTTTACAGCTTTAGCTATACCGCTCGCACCACCGCGAGAGCACATGCAGCTGAGAAATCTGCGAATAGAGGTATTAGGAATGGGAGAAGGCAGCCAGATTTAGGTATTGGAATGATTCTAGATAATTGTAACTTCTGCTCTCCACCGGCAATAGTAACAGCCTTCTTAGCGACCGATAGACTGACATCAATAAGTTTCTTCAGATTACCATCTTTGAGCAGACGTTTGACGGATTTTCGAATAGGTTTTAAAACTCCGCCTGTAAACGAGCACCTCTTCGTCTTCTTTTTCTTCTTAGCACCCATACCCAACGAGATTTTGAACTCCATGGCGTTGGCTACGGCAAAGGCTGCTGCTTTCTCACCAAAACTTAAATCCTTCGAGCAGTTTCCTGTTTTTACCACCAGGTGGAGTACCGCGTTCAACGCAGAAGGGGATGTATTTATGACGATCATGCAAATTGTCCGGATATAATAGGTTTACCTCAAGGATTAATCCTTTACATGCATCATCCGGTAAATTCAAAATTGAAATCATCCTGCGGTAAACATTGACTTTGAGCCCATCCATATAAATTAACCATATCTGTGAAATGATATGAGGATGGTTTGCTAGGATTGTATTCATCCATGTACTATTGTTCGCCTTGCTGTACTTAGTACAACGTTGCGTTATCCCTGCTCTTATACCCTTTTCCACGAAAAATAACATATCAACATCGGTGGGCAGCTCCAGTCTAACTTTAGTGTAATTTAACATACACTGCCAGGTGTATCCGGGAGCGGTGTAAAAGAATGCCAGATCTAGTTTGTACGTTGTTATGCACTTATTTTAGAAATTTGTGAATACGTTAGCAAGTAGAAGCACATGACATGTCAAATAAACATAGCTATAATGACCTAGATTTAGCATTTGAAACTTTTGCCAAACGTTCTGAGCATGCGCATAATCATTATCTGTGATATATGATTTCTGTAAAATTTATCCTTATCAGGAAGACAAGTTTCGTTAAATTTAGTTCACGTATCTACATAATCATACGGGTATACCCCCTTTTTAGTTAATAGCTCTTCATTACTCTTCATTAAAATGACTTAGCGTGCTGCGTAAAATTTTGAAATCGTTAAATGATAGGATAAATTATCTAGGGACTCGTTCATGAAGCGGTATGAATCTACAAATCGAAATTTAACTATGGAATAAATGTCTTTGGTGAATGATATGTAGCGTTCTTTAGTTTTAGGTAATAATGAAATGTGACCGAGGATGGCTTGGGAAATATCTTTTAACAGGAAGTGTGAGTCATAACCGGAAAAATTATGGAAAAAACTGGTATTATTCGTTGGGCCGTATACAGGATGTTGCATGCTTGATGAGCACTACTTCTAAGTTGACCAGTGAAATGACAATGATCTCTTACTTTAATATCATGATCTAAAAAGGGATGTTCGCAAATATGGCAGTATGTGGATGCATTATATACCAGCATTTGCATGTCGCTTAACGTTTCCATAGGTATGGGGTTTTTAAAATATCGCTGTATACTACTAGCAATATCTAGCAGCTCGTTGCTAAACCAATTAATACACTCGTCACCCCTCAGCAACCGAAATTTTGATAAGGAATCGTTAAACGTACAGTGGAGATAATATGCGATGATGCATACGTTATGTTTCTTATACTTAACGGTATTCCGCGTTTCATCATCTTTAAAGTGCTGCACTAAACATTCCAAGTCGCAATATAAAGTAAATGGCGCAGTCTTCTTGAACTCATATTTCTTAAAATACACACTTGAACCTGGCTATGGCACCTCTATCCTACATTTATTAATTAACTTACAATCTAACTCATGATTACTTAGCTTAACTTGGGAACTAGAATAGTGGAGCCATCTATCGCATGGATACAATTTATTATGGTTTTTCGTTAACTGTGAACGCATGAATCCCGATAAATTTTTGATCCAGCAGGAATAAGCTCATGCTTATGGTTAGTATGCTTATTATTCTTTGCTTATATTCTTATCGTAGACTGCTCAGGATTCCTCCTCTTCAGCCCTGGTCATTCCATTGTTGTTGGTGTTGCGCTGTTTTTGTAATTGTGTGGTTGACAATCATGAATGTATTATTTTTGGTGTAAAAAAAGGAATGAAGTATTGTTGGTGTGTTATTGGTTTAAAAAAAAAGGATTAATATCAGTTTGAATATTTAGGTTTGGGTTTGCGTGTGGTTAAGTGTATATGGTGAAGTGTGATTGATCCGTTAGCCGGTGTCCTTGCGTGGTCGTTATCCAATTGACGGGGGATGCGGAGTGCATATGGGGTATTGTCGAGGGCCTCTTCTATCTCCTCTGGGATGTCGTCCAATAAATGGGTTAGGATCGCGGTAGGGTGTTTAAATTTGCGCTTGGGTTTTTGCGCGGGAATTTGGGAGGTTGGTAGGTGTAGGAAGTTGTGAGGATTTCTTTGGTTGGGATGGTGTCGCCGAAAATTCTTTTGTGTGTAAAGTTTTTCTGGAGTGTTTGGATTCTGTGTGATTGATGGTATGTTTGCGTGTTGTGTTGTGAAGTTGCTGGGGTACCTGAAGGGTAGCCCGTGTATACGTCTAAAGATTCGGCGTTCACAGGATGCTATAGCGGAAAGGTGGTTAGGATTTATGTTTGTGTAAATTGGTGCTCGGAAATCCATAACAGGGCGGATGTAGGTTTTGTATGTGTGTTGGAGTGTTTTGGGGTGGCAACCTTTGATTCGACCCGGAGGGCGCCCAGTAGGTTTGCACGGTTTCTAATTCTGTTTAGTGTTTTCCTGACATCGGGGAGCCAATTGAGTGTTCTCGTGAATAGGATGCCTAGATATGTAATTTGGTCTTGAAGGGGATTCTCTTGGTTTATGGTGATCGAGACATTTCTGGAGGATAGGTTTGGGAATTTATCTTCGACGTAGTTAGGGTGGTGGAAAAGGATGGCTTGGGTTTTGGAGGGGTTAATAGAGACTCTCCATCGGTTGGCCCAGTTGGAATAGTTCTGAAGGGTTTTGGAAATGCGGTTGGAGGCCGTTTCGCTGTTCCGATTAACCGACCAGAAGGCGGTGTCATCTGCAAACTGCGCGACGACTACTCCGGGTTGGGTGACTTGAGGGATGTCTGAAGCGAAGATGTTGTAAAGGATGGGGCTAAGGCAGAACCTTGCGGAACGCCCGCTGAGGGTTGGAACGGATCTGAAAGGTTTTTCCTACTTTCACCCTGACCGAACGATTGGTCAGGTAGGAAAGCAGGAGTTTGGAGAAGGTTTCGGGAATGTTCAGGTTTCGGATTTTTGAAGGAGACCGGCGTGCCAGACCCTGTCAAATGCTTACTTAATATCCAAGAACACAGCCAGATTGCATTGCTTGTGGTTGAATGCTCTGGTGGTTTCGGTAAGCAGCTTCAACAAGGGATCGTGACACGTTCGGTTTGGACGGAAGCCGAATTGGCTATTAGGAAGAAGGTCGTTAAATTCTAGGTGTACCCTGAGCCGCCTGGCTAGAATTTGCTCGAAGCATTTTCCGAGGCAACTCAGGAGGGATATGGGTCTATAGGAATTCGGTGAGGTTAGGTCGGCGTGAGGTTTTGGTATCATGACGGTGGAGGCCAATTTCCAGTCCGTCGGAAAGTGTGCGAGGGTTAGGCATCTGTTATAGATATTTGCAAGAAGTTGGAGGCATGGGTCGGGTAGGTGGCGCAAGATTTTTCTATTCAGGCCGTCGTGGCCTGGTTCTGAATTTTTCCTTTTTAAAATAAATATTGATTTGATCGGGCGTAATTGGAGCATAGAAAGGACTCTGGTTATCTAGTAGGGGTTCGGAAGGTTAAGGTTTGGAATTCCTCGAGGCGGTTCTCGAGGAATTTCTTGAACACAGGATTGAATTGGGGATCATTGGGGATTGGAATGTGGATTGAGGTGCTGACCAAAGAAATCGGCCTTTCCTTGGTCGGAGGAGATTAGGTTGCCCTGGGGTTGGTTAGATGGGATTTCGTTAGCTTTCTTCTGGTCAGTCTATCAAACTGTTGCCAGAAGCGTTTACCGTCACGATAGACTAACTGGGAAGTGGCTTTAGCCCAGGAATCTTCTGTGTGTTTATTGGTTTCTCGCCTGATTAAGGCGTTACGGCGGTTGTATTCGGTTTGAGAGCGGATCCTAGATCTCAAGAATTGACGATAGATTCGTCTCTTCTCTTGATCCAGTTCACAATGTGTCGTAGGAGCGGTTTTTGAAATGTCGATATTTTTAAGCGGAACTGAGGTGTCGACCGCTTCCGTAATTACGGAGGTTAGGTCCCTAACGGCTCTCTCGAGATCTTGGGTGGTTTGAGGTTCGGGTGAAGAAAGATTGTTGGAGATGTGTTGGGCGAACACATTCCAGTCTGCATTGGAAAAATCTTTAATGATTGTGTTTTGAGGAGGTATTGGGGAGCTGGACAAAATGAGGTTTTGACCAGAAGAGGAATATGATCGGAAGTGATTGTGGTGCCTAGAAAGCACTCACGGTCGAAGTAGTGAGCTATTGGTTCTGAAACTATTACATGATCTATTATTGAGGCACCTAGGTGGTCGAAATACGTGGGTTGTGTATTGACGATCCTCAACAAGGCAATTGCAACAGAGCAGATGATAGTCTGTTGCCGTTTCCATTTGTTGCGGTGTCACCGAATTGAATATGGCGGGCTTTGAAGTCACCTAAGATGACTGCATTTGGGAGGCTGGAGGCATACACTACTAGGTCATCGGAAAGTGTATTGTGGCCGGGTGGATTGTAGTAGGATATGAATACTATAGGAGTTGGGAAGTGCACCGTTGCAGCAACACATTCTAGTTACTGCAGGTGCGCGGGTAATTGAAATGGAGTGGAAGGAAACAGTTTTTGATTAGGAGGGCGGTTCCATGCGCGCTATTGTTACGGAAGGTATTATAGGTGTTAAATTGTAGTGTGCATTTGTGTGAAAGTTTGGTCTCAGTGATTGAGAGGACGTGAACGTTGTGCGTGTGAAGGAAGTGTTTTAGTAGGGAACGTTTCCGGCGAACGCCCCTGGCATTAATGGTCCCTGTTATGATATCCATTGGGAATAAAGGCGTTTAAGGAAGGGTTGGCGGACTACGGCGACCTTCCTCCGCGTACCGGCTACGCAGACGTTGATCTTCCGTTGGAAGAAGTTGAGGATAGGGATTGAGGTTCGGAAAACACGGCGTTGGTGGGTGGAAAACAGGTCTAGGAGAGCGTTTGTGAGGACTTGGATAAAGGATTTGATGGAGACGGATCGGTGTCGGGGATAGGCTTGAGGTGGATGGTGTCTTCCGAGTCAGACTCGTCAGACATGATGGGATCGAGGATTGCCATCTGTGACGGAGAACTGGGAGGTTCCCGCCGCTTCCGGCACTTAAAGGAGTAGGTTGGGTGGGCATCCCCGCAGTTGCTACACTTCGGGTTTGCCGCGGATTTGCAGGACGTGGATCTGTGGCTTCCGCCACAGAGGGGACAACGGATGGTTCGTGTAGGACAGTCCTCCGAGGTATGTCCCACCTGCGTGCAGGTGACACAATACATGGGGACGGGTGTAGGGATAAGGGAAAGTTCGCAACTGTAGTGTCTCCCGAACATGAAGACACCGGTAGCGAATAGGAATTCTAGGGTGGTTTGGGAGGTGATGATTAGGCGGACTAGGGAGGTAGGAGTGTTGGTGGCCTTCGAGGTGATGCGCACGGCCTTTCTCACGTGAGGCAGGTCGATAGCACCGAGGATCTCGTCGGCAAGGATGTCCTTGTCCACGTGACGAATCACGCAGGAAAAGGATGGATGTCTAGGATTGGTGTTAGGTTGACGAGGACCGGATAGTTGGGTGAGGGTAAGGAAGGTTCACCAAAATGGTGACGCAACCGTAGTTGCGTTCCATCAGGTAATGGAATGGAAGTTTGAAGGAGGCAGGTTTGGTTGTGGTTGAACGTTAAGTTCGACCATGGAAGGTTTAAGGGTTTCAGGGAGTTAAACAGGGATTTTTGAGATTTGATGGATTTCGGGATATTGCGGACGCAATATCTCGAGGATTGTGAGCGGCTGGGTAAAGAATTAAGGTTAACAGGTGTAGGACTCACGGTGGGTACAGGTGGTTGAGCAGGTATGGGTAAGAGAGCGGGTGTAGGTAGGAGGGCGGGTTTGTGTGTGTGTGTGTGCAGAATTGTGTGTGTGTGCGGGATTGTGTGTGTGTGTGTGCGGGTTTGAGTGGTTTTGTGGAAGCAGTAGAGCGTGTGGAAATGTAGGAGTGAGTGGATGTAGTGGAAATGGATGATGTATTGGAGTGGGAGCGTGTACGTGAGGAAGGTGGAGGTGAAACGAGTGTGTGTGCGTAGGATTGTGTAATGAGCGGTGGTGTAGGTGGACGGGGGTAGGGGACACAACTTTGACGGTAGCTCGGTGGCGACCTTGCTTAACCATCTCGGTTGCGCTGTTATAGGTTTTGAATAGGATAAGAAAGAAAATAAAATCTGTTTATGAAAAGGCCGGGTCTCTGCCGAGGTGCAGCCTCACACCCCGAGGAAAAAGGCTTGAAAATCAGAGACCCAATTCGAAACGGAGGAAATTCACAGTTAAAATAGAACCAACAAAGTAATTAAATTAAAATTCTTTATTAATGATACCTTTTAATTACGTTGACCTTGACCCGACGACGATCCTGCTGTTGGTGGTGTCCTGGATTGTTCTGGAGTTTTCCGCTTCTGCTGCTATATTCCGGCGGCTCCTGCTTACGGCTAGGTTGTGGCTCCTCTACTGATGACCACTTCTTCGTTTTATCTGTATGCAAGCAGTGACAGATCTACCTCCGAAGCGGCGAAGATCACGATGCCGGAACCGGAACGATGAGCGAAAACGCTAGGTTCTTTTGCGAAGTTAAGCGATTGTAATGAAAATCACAAGCGCTTAGGCTGGTAGAGGCTTACGTTTGAAGGTTCAAACTGCTCTAATAAAGAACCATGTTACATTGCTCTTATATACGTCACGAGCCGGATGTTGCAGGTTGTTCTAACAGAAATGTACATGTGGATATAAAAATGTTATCTGCTGTAATTATTGCGTATGGAGTATTAAATTATTAATATAAAAGATATGTTTTAGAATTAAGTTAAAAATGTAATTGTATATTTATTGATACATAAACATGGTGGCTAGTGATATATCTTTACTTACGGCGGAAGTTAATAAATTTCGCAAATGTGACTTAATTGATCCAGTTATTAACAATAAGGTACCTGAAATCAGTGGGGTTAGTGCTGAGACTTTAAAGTCATTACATTTTTTCGTAAATAAGTATAACTGTAACGTTTCTGCATGTTCTAAAGACGACGGAATTGCTGTAGGCTGCTCAAATGTGCATATGGAATTGGATAACGTACGTAAGGATTTGATTCTAGAACTAGAAAATGCAAATAATATGCTTCAAAAAAACTTTCAATTATTAAAAGACAAGGTAAATCACTTGGAAAGCATTTCTTTACAAAAAGTTACGTTTAATAATTCCAACGGATCAAAGAACAAAACCTGAATTGATACCACAAAGCGCGCCAAAGGTCAACAATACAGATACTCAATTAAAGTCAAATGCTATAGATGGCGACGGTAAAATAAATGTAAACAAATCTCATTCTACAAGGAATATTCTTGTTACGGGATCAAAGACTGTTACCAATCGTAAAATATTAGCTGCAGATAAATTCAAGTCACTCCATGTATCTAAACTAAATTAAACTACGACTAAAGAATCGTTATGTGACTACGTAAATTCATTATTTCCTGACAACAATATGTTAATTACTTTGCTCCCTGTTAAGTCAGGAATTAGATGAGAAATTTCTTAATCCCGAAATATTATCAGATGCAGTAATTACATAGTTATCAACAACATTCTTTCTATTTATTACTTAATGCATTATTTTAATAATTGTAAAATGTATTGTTTCCATTAGATTAAGAAAAATTAGATGCGCGTAAATTGCTTTCCTTGTTGCTCTGAATGCGGTCTCACTCTGTCATCAACCATAATTGAAAAGCTACTCTTAATTCATCGTGATGTCAGCTTAAATATTTATGATTAATATAAATTAGTCAGGCTGTTATTGCTAGATAAACCTTATATTGAAATTTAATTTTTATTTGAAAATACAAATTTCCTTTATTGCTTCAAAACTTATGTTTTAAAATTAAGTTAAAAATGTAATTGCATATTTGTTGTTATCTGATGCAGTAATTACTAATTTATCAACAACATTATTTTCTATTTAATACTAAATGGATTAATTATGAAACTTTCAATATAATTTTTTATATATGATTTTATTTACAAATGCAAATAATTTTAATTCATAACATCTAAGTCTTTTTCTAATTTATTACTTTATTAGTATTACATATTTATCAACAACATTATTTTCTATTTATTACTAAATGCATTAATTACGTATTTATTCAATTTTAATAAACGATTACATATTATCTCAGATTCCATTAGCGTCGATAAGAAATTTTTAAAACCGGATGCATCTGTGGTTTTGGATAGCTTATTGTAACTTGGAATGCATAACTTCGTGTTTATAATCATATTGCAAACCTTCAATATAATTCTTTATTTACAAATGCATAACATCAAGGTCTTTTTTCTAATTTATCAATATTTTCAGCTATTTTATTACTTTAAAAACAATAATAAAATCTGTATTTTAATTATTAAAATGTAATTACATATAGTGTAGCATTAGAAATTATTTTTTAGAACGCGCGCCGGATGTTTATTGCTCAAACCAAATGAAAAGCTACTCACTCATTCATTCTGACGTCAGCTTAAATATTTATGCATATATCAGATTTTTTTTGTTTCATATCTAAAACCGTGATAGCTCAGTTGGTTATATGGATATGCACATATTCATAACTTTACTTACTCGAGTTCGAATCCCGGTGCAAGCAAATTTTTTCAAGGCTTTATCCTGCAACCGGAAGTTCCTCGTCAACACCAACAAACAAGATGTCTGCACGGCCCTGCAGATTGCGACATTTCAACAACGCGGCGCCGGAGACCAACACACCAGAAGCCGCGAAGAACCTACCGGAAGCCGCTGTAGACGTCCAAGTCGAAGACTCCAGGGGCTGCTAAATAATTCCAACATGGCGGCCACGTCTCTCGTTGGACAGCTACTGGGCCAGCCCACTTTCGGTACTCAACAAGAGGCGGGGCCCATCCTCGCATCCAATTGGCTTGCCGTCATTGCTTCTTCCGGTAGGAGGAGCCACGCCCTCTTCTCCCATTGGTCCTCCAACCGCAACTTACGGTGGGGCGGGGCTTAAGTGCTCTTCCACGTCGCTGATTGGTGTCACGTTACATCATGCGTCAGGATGAACATAGCCTTCCTACTTATAATTACGAAAGTCGTCATTTAACAATTACTAGTGATAACTGCAAATGTAGATGCTGGCCGGGTTCAATTTGAGATTGAAGATCCTATCGGGCTGAGGAGTTTATGTTCGGTTGTCGAATAAACATTCTGTGACGCCGGGGGTACTGTGGTACCCAGTGGTTCCACCACAACCCCCTTTCTCTGTTGACGGTTTTTCCCTTCGTATTCGTGTCCATCTTTTATACGTTTCCCAGATTTCCAGAATCGTCCCAACTACCACTCTTGTGATTGAGGGGGGTTAGTATGTATTGTGATGAATGTTTTATCCAGGGAGTATTGTCTAAGTTTGTCTATCGCCTTAAATAGTACTTCTTTCTGGATGTTGTTTACTTGAGATTGATGTTTAACTGCATCTGTTATGTTGATGTCGACTGATCTGTGATAACTAGTAATCACTGACGGCGTATCTTGGCGTGTTAGGCTCAGATGCTTTGTTTTTTTTTTGTTAGTCATTCCTGCGATATTTGGGTAATCTCTATTTGGTTTAGTGTTGTCTTGCCTGATTTTATTGCAACGTTACTACTGCTTTGGCGATGTACTTTGTGATGTACATCCACTTGTTAGGCATATACGGATGTTTCCTGATTCTTCCATGTACTTTTTGATTTACTGCTTTGCATGTGGTTTCGTTTACTCGTTGTTTCTATGCTGTTTACTACTGTAGGTGTGCCAATGGATGTATACCCTCCAATGACACACTATTCTTGAATTCTTCATCCAACAGCAAATGTATAATCGGTTGTTATAATCGACTGCCGTGATTTCGTTTTCTTCTTCCATCATCCAGTACATCCTGTGTTGCAGCTGCAGTGGGATTGGTGTTAGCTTTATTATTACATACTCGTGACTTCCGCCATTATGATGTATCCGGATATATAGATTTGGTGATTATCCTGTTTGAAAGTCATCTTCACTATCGAATGTGCTAATATTTCTATGATAGATTGTAGTGTTAGTAATGCCGAGGTCACTTGTTCCTTTATGTGCGCTTTTGTGATGAGGTCGTTAAAGCTGCCTCGGCGACGACTCAAGTCCAATGTCTTCATAGACAAGTTTCACTTCTGTTTGATATGAACTCAAGATGTGCAGGTTTAGCTGATTTTCATCTATGGGGTTGTACCATTTTTCCATTGTGTTAATCGCTTGCATGCACAGCTTCAATCTCTATCAGAAACTCTCAAGCTGACTGTTAATCATAGTTTCGGTGTTGTTGAATGTTGACAGTGCTGATAACATGTACTTGGTTTTACGACAGGTGGTCTTTAATAATTTTTGTTGATTCTTGTTCAATGCGTTGATATCCTTACATACTTCATCATTCTCTCCAAATATTGATGTCAAAATGTCCCCTAAGATTCTCTTTTTCCTTCCACGGCGAATAATTGCGTATTACAGCTTGTAATTTCTCCAGTTGTTTGCCTAACTCTACTGCCTCATAGGTTAGGTCCTTGTATTATATGGCTTCTGATATTTTTGTAGCTTGTCTTCACAACTTATCGAACCTTTGTGTGTTGTTTATTTGTATCCATTATGTCTTCTTCTATATTAACTTTATCGAATTGCGCGTCGATCCGGAATGCGTCTCTTTCTATTCGCGCGTTACCTATGTGCCCAATGTACAATCTAGGTACATAATTGTAAAAATGGTTCTTTCAATTGCTACCAGTGTCAGGAATTCCAGTGCTACTTGCAACACGTGAGGTTGTTTTGGCTTCCTTAGCGAACTGTTGTATTCCTGTTTGGTTTTCGTTATGGTGGGCGCATATAATAGTATCAGTCCTTGAATGCATCTTTAACCGGTTTTACTATCGGGGTTACAGGTTGTTACAATGCGAACCTTTCCTCTTCCTTTCTACGATCTTGCTTGGATTGGTGCGGCGTAATCTATCCGGGTATGTGTAAATGGTAAATTTGGCGTTACCCTGGCTGCAGATAATTCTCTCATTAGCTGTTGGACTGTTTGCTTCCTGTATCTGACACATTTATGAATGTCGATTTGACAAATTTTTTGCCATTTATTATCCAAGACTTTCTGCGAAGATATGCCAGTACGATCTGGATTATGCCATACAAAGTTCTTGTATAAGCATTTACAATCACTATATTTGATAGATATTGTCTGGACGATAGTATTAACCGATGCTTTTGCGTTGTATTAAATCAATGAGTTGTGTAGTTTTCTTCCCTCTCTATGAATGCCTAGCCCACTTATGTATGGTTGAGTGTTGATAACTTGTTGTTCTGCACCTGCTGTTGTGCTTGAAGCGCTTCTATTCCTTTTCCTAACTATTACTGCTGCGTCGTTATGATGAGTTGATACGTTGCTCTGGTAAGGTCTTCCATTCCTAGATGTGGCCGTTGATTTCGACGTCGTTTGCTCGCCTCTTGCAGTTTAATGTGGCGCATAGGTTCTATCACATTGTGTTGAGTTCGCTCTTGATTTACCTATTATTAGGCTAGTGACACTCCTGGCTAATGTTTGCCTTATTCTAAGCTATAACTACGAAAGTTGCCATGTAACGTAAATATTAATGATGATGACAAATCTGGACTTGTCCAACATGAGATTTAAAGTGATCAGATACAGGTCTTGTTCAATTTGAGATTAAGAAGTGTAAAAAACAAAGTACACTAAGGCCAAGATCACATTTTTTGCACATTTTTCTTCCTAAACTTTTCCGTTTTTCATTTGTACATCGTTGACGATTACATGCTCTTACAAACTGATCTTTGCAAACGTATCTTATGCTTTCAGGCAGGTTCCGTGCCTGAAATATTATTCAAAATTTTTACTTTACTTTTAGGTGCTACCTTGTAGCTTGTTGGGTAGAATTTTGCAAATCCTCGGTAAATGTGCAACTTACTTACATTTTGTGTGATTTTGTGTATCTGAGCCACACATTAACAATGCAAATATCAAACTATGTGAAGAACAACCTACACCATTTTTTCTTTGAATCAATAGTCTATAGTAAGAAACGTATTAATCTATTATGTCTGTCTCATTCATATTGCCCGCGGTAGTGGTATCTATACGTTACTTTTGTCTTCTCGTAAAAACCTTCTTCGATAGGTTTGAATCCCACATTTGTAGTGTTACAGGCCAATTAATAATTAGAGCATCATCCCGGAAATGAAATGTCGAGCACGACATAGCTCAGTGGTGTGGGCGGGATTCTGGCATAATCATGCAGAAGGGCACTCGTCACAACTTCAAAAACGTCAAATTCGGGTTAAAAAAATGTCAAAAAGGCACCACCTGTTAGATACATTTATAGCTGGAAATCGTCACATACTATATCTAATAATGGCCTAACAGGAGATCATAATGTTCACTCAAAATAAATCCCTCCCCTCTACTAAAATTCTACTTCAAAAATATTTACGCAAAGTTCAGTCAAACCTCAATAAAACCTTAACCTTCATATAAAAGTCGCAAAATTGCGCTAATAAAACTAAAAACGCATTAAACCTTTCGGTAAAATTCAACGTCAATTTAAATCGAAAAATATGTCACAACAGAACTAAGCGTGACCGAAAATACATAAAATCCTAAAGTTCCGTCAACGACCTATTTACTTTATGATCACCTTACTGCATGTCTATTCAAACTTATCTTCAACTTCGATTATGTAAACCAGACCAAAATTTCTCATTATCTCTCAAATTATTACGTTAAGCCTTGAATTAAATAATAAAGCAACAAAAAAAAGTCATCGTAAAGTTATGAAAATCTACAACTACGGTAAAACCAGTATATCACTCACTAACTGGATCTAAACTTCTAAATTTTGAATAGACTTAGTAATACGAAAGTTGTGCGAAAAGATTAAGGTTATAACAGTGTACACTAAAAAAAATGACACTCACTTAATAAACCCTACAAAAAAAATTAAAATAAGCAATTGGTATTTTGTCCGAAACATGTTGAACTAATAAAACTGGTGTAAATTGAGTCTTGCAAGCTCAAATAACCCAAATTAACCTACCTTAAACCTTTAAATAAATAACACCAAAAATAAAGTGTAACAATAATAATAATTTCGTTGAACACATAAATTTGACAATCGGTAACATGTAATTTTAGCTAGCGAAATCAAAATAAAGTACAGATAAACACATATGACGTACGAATGAATACGCTTTATACACTGAATTGATATCTAAACATTACTTAAATAATCTCTAACAAAAGGCATACAAACAAACCTTTTATTAAAGTCACCAGCACATATAAATTCAGAAAAATATCTATGTAGTTACCTTCACAAGTATCAAAATAACTAATCGAACTTCCTTTTCTTTTGCACAATGTACGTGAGCCAATAACTCCTTTAATTCATCTTTACGCAACCTTCATTAAAAGCAAATTTTAAACAAAAACCATACTCTACGATCACTTCATCTGGTTGACAATAATATATATATATATATATATATATATATATATATATATATATATATATATATATATATATATATATATGTGTGTGTGTGTGTGTGGTGGGTGGGTGCGTGCGTGCGTGCGTGCGTACGTGCGTGGGTGCGTGCGTGTGTGTGTATGCATACAAATAACATTATTTACTTAAAACTTATTAAAGCGTCACTATATACAGCAAATTTGTTCTTTCCCATGGACAGTTATGTACTTGAAACAAACGTATAATAGGAGCCTATTTACAAATAATAATCTGCCAAAAAGGCGATATTCATCCACTAGCAGTAAACACGTAACCACGTTCTTTGAACTAGAAACTGTCAATCACCCTATCCCCCTTCAAGGGTTAACAGGGAATCTACCCCAACGTAAACTCTTTCACCAAGGTACAGACGTAAGAAGATTCCATCTGCTTCCAACACACATTTCCAGTACGCGACCGGAGCCGCGATAACGGAAGTCTAGATCACTGCCTCTATAACCCAAAACTGCTCTCAATATCAGCCAAAATTCGCTACACTGGATTTTACCCTGTTAAATCTTAAATAACCAATTATCAAAAGGGCTGCTTAAATTTTTAATGCGCGCCAAAAACGACTAAACTCGATAGCCGACGGGAAAATGGCATCACCAAAAAAAAATCAAAACAAGCGGGCTGCTTTTAAATGTAATTGATATCCAGTAAGTTGATGATTTCATTGGGACGCTAGCTCTTAATGCCTCGTGTCTACAATCGGAACTCTTTAAGACCAAAGATTTGACCGAAAACTCACGCCAACCTGTCTCCTAAAACGTTTAAATACCGCGATATATGCTTCTCTACACTTTATTTGAATACAAAGTAACAATTTTAATGTGATCGGCAATTTTGCAACGACGCAATTTTATGCAAATGACTATATTTAACGATATCTGCAAAATTACGAACCACTTTTATTTACAACGGAACTAAGTAAGTCTCAGCCAAATTAGAAAAAGTGATTCCACTATCTAGCGATACTAATACGTATACCACATCTTAATTTAGTCTCCAATCTAAGCCTGATAACCAAATCAAAAACTTTATTTAGTTTTCAAAATAGGGATTCTGAAGGTGATTACCGTTTGTAAAAATTTCGAATATCTTCCAAATATGTGAAAGACAAGAAACTTACAATCTAAAAGCTTCCAAGAATTTAAGCGTTATCAGGTTCAGTTGCATGAACTTATACTACATTTCAGAAGTCCGGTATGAATTAATAACTGATAATTTCGAAACTAACTGCCAATATTCGATAAAATCACTACCACGTGACATTAGATACACTCGTAACTGGAGCATTATCCATCCATCTTATAAAAGTTATTCCATTATTTTTTCAACAAAAGATTCACTCGTCCCCATTTTGTTCTTCTTGAAAGAAATTTTAGTGTACAGCCGCGTCGGGTATACGATTCTTTCTAATTGTGTCAATAGCTTCATAACCAAGGATGTGCAAGCAACTGAACAAATTTATTCCAGTGAAAAAATTACTAAAGCGGGAAACAATTTAAACGTATTGCTGCTGTTGCCAGGTTATTTATCATATCAAGTTTTGGTGCGGCTGCTTAGTTAAAGAAATTTCATGAACTAGGCTTCCTCTGGGGTTTGTACTCTGATCATGTCCAAATTGAACAAATATCCATTTGGCCCATTCATGTACCACACCTTGTATCTGAATCGTACAGCAAGCTTATTTTAAATAAACTGTTTGCAGCAACGTTTTTCATGTTTTTTGACAAGGAACATAATTTTCAAGATAACTCAATTTTGTAAGCCATCATGGGTCTCGATTTATACATTTTATCCTTTGAGTGGGGAGATGTGTGTATCTGCACAATTTTAAAACTGCATAAAGTTAAAGATTTAACTATCCTCATATCATTGTAGATTAGTTGACTGCGGATGTCGTATTTGCTTTACCAATACATACGTTTAGATGGCAACCCATTATAGTCACTTACAATGAGTTATTAAGTATGCAGAGAAAAATTTTAACATTTCCACCAAAAAAATAAGAATCCATAAAGTTTTTAAGTGTTGTGTACTTATTATTCACTAACCAAAAAATTAGTTATTTTTGAATTGAAATACAATTAATGATAAACTTTCATAATTTTTAAATTTCATTTTTGGAAAACCTTCCTTTTGATTCTCACCAAATTAGCCTCTTTTATCCATTTCATCCTTATTTTGCCTTCGATGATGCGAGAACGTAAAGATTCTTTTGCAGAAACAAAATGGCAAGGGCGACTCCGACTAAGAGCTACTGGAACGTTTGGACTTACAATTGTGTCAATTGTCTGATGTATTTGTTGAATACCCAATGCGGTGGTTTGAACTTCATTACTTACATTCTCACCTATTCTCTCGTCATTCGCCAATTTTATCTCAGCTTGAGTTCTCAGCCATCTACCGGTCAAGTTGTTAACAAGGCCACCTTGATTTTCAACACCTGAGTTTTTAAACATCATACTCAGGGCTATCTCAGACCAGATCTGAAAATGTATCTTGTAACGTGTAAAAATCGATATCGGATACTTTCTGATCGATTCTATAAATTTTCTGATTATTACTGTTTGGAAAAACAAAATTTATCTGTAGCTCGAATCGTTAGGGTTGTTATTTACTCAAGTTTACTCGTTAATTATGTCTCTACCTTAATGATTTAAGTTTTCTGCATTTACTGCCTTTACCATTAATTATAATGGATTAAATGATTTTCTTTTACTGCGTTTACTTTACTACGTTATAAAGGAATTATTCCTTTTCGTATTTAACTTTGTAGTCCATAACAAATATTCTTAAAATAAACCTGCTAGTGTCATCTATACGTAGGTTCTGGTTATTTTCAAATTCTTAAATTTTATAGGTACCTGTCACTTTGCTAAATCATCACTAGATGGTGATACCATCTGTTTAACATTTTTACAAAATTTGATAAGGACAATTCTAATGAATACCTAGTTTTTACTAAGGTGTGGTTCTGGTAACACAGCCATCTTGTGCTGCAAAATTATATTTTAGGGAATTCCTCTGTTTGCTTTTCTTGGTGTAAACCACCATTTATAGATGAGGGTTCCTAAAAGAAATATATATTTCTTCATTCGTTGGAGTAATATAAATCGCATTTAGGCAGATGTAAAAATATATATTACGTACACCCACATGGTGAGTTAACTTGATTTCCTTCAATCTATTTATAATTAGAATCTTCTTTCTAGGCTCGAAATATTTTATGTAAAATTAGAAGAAGTATATTTAACCACGTCATGGTAACTTGTCAAAAATAGTTCGCCTTCGATCTACAGAGGTAAAACTACGTTATGCGATTAACTTGTTATTATATTCCTTACCTTTTTAGCTCCTTCTGCTTCTTCGTTTCCCGGCTTTCTCTCGCTTACTTGTTCGTCTTCTTCGTTTAAGTCGGCAAGTCGGATGATTACCTTTCTAACATCCACTAGTACGGTGGTTTATATGTATCTAAATTTCCTTTTTTTTTGGGATTAAGTATCTTTCAGCGTCCCAGAGGGGTTATTAACAATTTCAGGTAATTTAAAGATGACGTTATCAGCAGTAAATCTCGCGGCTTGCCGTCGTTTGGGTACATATTCATACCTGCGCTCAATTACGCAGTTCACTGTTAATTTAATTTTTTTTTGTTGTGCTTTTCCTGTGATATTGGGATAAATTTATATTTAATGATCCTTATGGGGAAAAATTGCATGTTCTGATATGCATACAGTATAAGACGATGTACAAATGGTCTTATGTATGATTATTCATGAATACGTATATATTAAAGGTTTGCATATAATAGTGCTATTCCTGTTGTTTCCTGTTTCAAGCTTTACAGGGCCTCCCTCTCAAGAATTAATAATTTGTCCTATTCTTTCTTTAAAGCTTGTGGCGCCTATTTTTTGTCTATAATCTCGTTTTGTTTTCTAACTAATCTAACCATCTTCGTTATTTTTATCCACACTTCAAAACACCCACGCTATCCGAATGCTCTGCGGTCTCAGGACCGTTTGTCTGATCTGCTAGTCGAGGCTAACTAACTACCCACTTTATGCAACGTGGTTGGTTAGACACATATCAAGTTTTTGTGTTATGTGTATAAAACCAGTTAGTCAAAGTTATGATCCTACAAGCGCTTAGTAATACCATATGATATCTTTAACTTTAAAGCATGAGAGGACAATCAAATTTATGTATAATCTGGGTATTGATCATATGACTAGAAACGCAAGAGTATTCTCTAAAGAACCATAGCACACCATTATGCAGAAAGCAATATATTAAAAAATTAAAGGGTTTACGCGAAACGAATATGCGATTGTAGCATAGCAATCTAGAAACTTATACCACTTTGCAAATATGTATTACAAATGTTTCATTCTGCAACACAATGCTACCTGATCTTTGCTTAGTCATATAGAAGGATAACTCCCATTTCTGATAGGAATTTGGATAGTGAGAATACTTTAAACCTTCTATACCGTACGGTATCACTACGCGGTAATGGGTTAACAGAAATGAGGGAATTGACGCTCAATTGTTTACCTAAATAAGGTAAATACAGATTAGATTACATAACATAAAGATGAAAATAAGTTTATAGTAATTGAATGTTCTTTAGTCCTCTGGATAAAAAATTGTATAACTTGTAATTAAACAGTAAAACTGTTGTTATTAACTAGCCGCAGCTATAGTTTAAAAATGTTACTCATTTCGGATTTTTAGTTTTTCTTTAAAATGTTTGATACTAAAAATAAAGCATGCCAAAACAGAAATAGTATCTAATACTTGTTAGTTGCATAAATAGAGTTAATAAAAAATGACTACTCAGAACATTGTTTATTCAACAAGAACGTTAATTAACCAAGAGTATTTCTAATGACATTTCGTTAGATGAGAAGTAACAGTGTAGACTGTAGAATCTACTAGTTAAATTAACGTCTAAAATAAGTTTGTTTAATTTAACATAACGTAGTGCAGAACATAATTTTTTTATTACAAAAATCTTGCTTGGATCCATCAAGAATTCACGCAAGAGATATTTTTCAAGTTTTGTGTGTGTAAATTTAAGGCTGTATATAAAATCGACGCTTCTTATAAATCATTCAAATAAAGCACAGGTGTTCAATGCAGCTAAACCAAACGCTATCGATCATCTACATTATTTTTGTTTTTATAAAAATTCTGATTATGCGCTTTTTTATTTATATCAGTTTTAGTTGGGCATTCCTGACATAAATTTAAAAAGTTTGAGAGGTATAGAATTTATATGGTTAATTTGTTCACACGATTTAAAAATATATACACTACTAATTTAAACCTCATACAGTACAAGTACAACACATATTCCGAAAACAAACATGGATATTTTTAAATAGCCCCCAATTCATAAACTGTCATAATGGTCTTTCCCGGCACTAAACGCGACTTCCATTTTGTTTAGAAGGTAATCACAAAAAGTTCACTTCACAAAAATAGCGCTCATTAATACAAGGAACTTCTTTTGCTAATGTATCATTCGATCACAACACTATTCACGATTAATACTCTTGATTAAGCTTGATCGCTATCTATGAAAATGTAAACTTTTACGATTATCACGGGTAATTAAAATACTTATCTTTAGGGCATCAAATCGTGTATTTTTAACTTTCCCACCTAAAAGGAAAGTTATTGTTATCGGTCAAAAATGTCTCTATTTGTGTGAATGTGTGTTTGCTTGCGCGCGTGTATGCGTGAGTGCGAGAGTGTATGAGTCCGTGCAGTGTCTACGTGTGTATGTGATCATGTGTGTGTGTGTGTGTGTGTGTGTGTGTGTGTGTGTGTGTGTGTGTGTGTGTGTGTGGGTGCGCGCGCACGTGCGTGCGTGCGTGCGTACGTGCGTGCGTCCGGTCGTGAGTGCGTGCGTACGGAATGCGTGCGTGCGTGCGTACGTGAGTGCGTGCGTGCGTGCGTGCGTGAGCGCGTGCGTGCGTGCATGCGTGGGTGTTGTGTTGTGTGTGTGTGTGTGTGTGTGTGTGTGTGTGTGTGTGTGTGTGGGTGCGTACGTGCGTGTGTGTGCGTGTATGCGTGCGCGTGTAGTTGCGTGTGCGTGTGTGTGGACATGCGCGCGCGTGCGTGCGTGGGTGTGTTTGTGTGTATGCGCGTGCTTGTGTGTGTGTGTGTGTGTGTGTGTGGTGCGTGGGTATGTGCGCTCGTGCAGGCGTGCGTGCGCGCGTGTACGTCTTCAAATTTGGCATAAATATCTAGGCTCCAAAGATATTTGGTGCTGGTGGATGTACGAGGTAAGGAGTAAGAAGGTTTAAAATGGTTTCCTTTCGTTCGCAAGAGCTTAAATAGCGATTGAGTTCAAGAGTTACAACCGAGTAGTGGTGACACAACCTGCTTAGCATTCGAGAGGTAATGGGTCCGATTTCCGTACCGTCCACCTTGTATAAGGTTTTTTCAGGGGGTTTTCCTCATACACCTGTAGCGGTATGGTCAGTACGCATATGCACACCATGTGCGGCTACTTAGGCGAATGCTGGAGTAGGATTTTCCCCTCAGAACCCTAACTCCGTTTCCTCCGATCCTATCCTGACCACACCCATCCTTAATCCCACCACTCATATATACGTAATGTATGTATGCATGCTGGGAATCTGTGATTGTAGCTGAAGGAGCTCGCAAAGCCCGAGCAGCCCGCCCTCCACCTTGGGGAGGGAATTAAATACGTGGCTTCAAGGGTTACAAATGTTAAAGACGTAATTGTCAGCCTACTGTTAGACGTAAATAGCGCTCATTAATACAAAAATCTTCTCTTTACTTACTAATGTACCATTCCACCACAACACTATTCACGATTAGTACTCCTAATCGCTATCTTATGAAAATGCAACCCTTTAAGGTCATTATGGGTAATTAAAATACTTACCGTTAGGGCATTAAATAGTGTATTTTTAAATATACCACCTTAAAGGAAAGTTATCGTTATCGGACGAAAATGTCCCTGTTTCTATGGATGTGTATGAGTGCGTGCAGTACATGGTCAGTGTCTGCGTGTGTATGTGATAATGTGTGTGTGTGTGTGTGTGTCGTCCGTGCGTCCGTGCGTCCGTGCGTCCGTGCGTTCGTGCGTCCGTGCGTCCGTGCGTCCGTGCGTCCGTGCGTCCGTGCGTCCGTGCGCCCGTGCGTCCGTGCGTCCGTGGGTCCGTGCGTCCGTGCGTCCGTGCGTCCGTGCGTCCGTGCGTCCGTGCGTCCGTGCGTCCGTGCGTCCGTGCGTCCGTGCGTCCGTGCGTCCGTGCCTCCGTGCGTCCGTGCGTCCGTGCGTCCGTGCGTCCGTGCGTCCGTGCGTCCGTGCGTCCGTGCGTCTGTGCGTCAGTGCGTCAGTGCGCCCGTGCGCCCGTGCGTCAGTGCGTCCGTGCGTCCGTGCGTCCGTGCGTCCGTGCGTCCGTGCGTCCGTGCGCCGCGCGCCCGTGCGTCCGCGCGCCCGTGCGTCCGTGCGTCCGTGCGTCCGTGCATCCGTGCGTCCGTGCGTCCGTGCGTCCGTGCGTCTGTGCGTCCGTGCGTCCGTGCGTCCGTGCGCGTCCGCGCGTGTGCGCGTGCGCGCGTGTTCGCGTGTGCGCGTGTGCGCGTGTGCGCGTGTGCGCGTGCGCGCGTGCGCGCGTGCGCGCGTGTGCGCGTGTGCGTGTGCGCGTGTCTGCGTGTCTGCGTGTCTGCGTGTCTGCGTGTCTGCGTGTCTGCGTGTCTGCGTGTCTGCGTGTCTGCGTGTCTGCGTGTCTGCGTGTCTGCGTGTCTGCGTGTCTGCGTGTCTGCGTGTCTGCGTGTCTGCTTGTCTGCGTGTCTGCGTGTCTGCGTGTCTGCGTGTCTGCGTGTCTGCGTGTCTGGGAGTCTGCGTGTCTGCGTGTCGTCTGCGTGTCTCCGTGTCTCCGTGTCTCCGTGTCTCCGTGTCTCCGTGTCTCCGTGTCTCCGTGTCTCCGTGTGTCCGTGTGTCCGTGTGTCCGTGTGTCCGTGTGTCCGTGTGTCCGTGTGTGTGTCTGTGTGTGTGTGTCGTGTGTTGTGTGTCGTGTCTGTGTCTGTGTGTGTGTGTGTGTGTCGTGTGTGTGTGTGTGTGTGTGTGTGTGTGTGTGTGTGTCTGTGTCTGTGTGTGTGTGTGTGTGTGTGTGTGTGTGTGTGTGTGTGTGTCTGTGTGTCTGTGTGCTGTGTGGCTGTGTGTCTGTGTGTCTGTGTCGTGTGTCTGTCTGTCTGTGCTGTCTGTCTGTCTGTCTGTCTGTCTGTCTGTCTGTCTGTCTGTCTGTGTCTGTGTGTCTGTGTGTCTGTGTCTGTGTCTGTGTGTTGTGTGTTGTGTGCTGTGTGTCTGTGTGTCTGTGTGTCGTGTCTGTGTGTCTGTGTGTGTGTGTCTGTGTGTCTGTGTCTGTGTGTCTGTGTGTATGTGTGTATGTTGTCTGTGTTGTCTGTGTGTCTGTGTGTCTGTGTGTCTGTGTATGTGTGTCTGTGTGTCTGTGTGTCTGTGTGTCTGTGTGTCTGTGTGTCTGTGTGTCTGTGAGTCTGTGTGTCTGTGTGTCTGTGTGTCTGTGTGTCTGTGTGTCTGTGTGTCTGTGTGTCTGTGTGTCTGTGTGTCTGTGTGTCTGTGTGCCTGTGTGCCTGTGTGTCTGTGTGTCTGTGTGTCTGTGTGTCTGTGTGACTGTGTGACTTTGTGTCTGTGTGTCTGTGTGTCTGTGTTTCTGCGTGTTTCCGTCTCTGCTTGTCTGCGGGTTGGTGTGCCTGTGTGGGTATATATGTGTGTGTGTGTGTGTGTGTGTGTGTGTGTGCGTGCGTGCGTGCGTGCGTGTGTGTGCGTGCCTGTGTGCGTGCGTGCGTGCGTGCATCCGTGCGTGGGTGTGTGTGTGTGTGCGTGCGTGCGTGCGTGCGTGTGTGCGTGTGCGTGTGCGTGTGCGTGTGCGTGTTCGTGTGCGTGTGCGTGTGCGTGTGCGTGTGCGTGTGCGTGTGCGTGTGCGTGTGCGTGTGCGTGTGCGTGTGCGTGTGGGTGTGCGTGTGCGCGTGCGCGTGCGCGTGCGTGTGCGTGTGCGTGTGCGTGTGCGTGGGTGTGAGTGTGGTTGTGTGTGTGTGTGTGTGTGCGCGTGTGTGTGAGTGTGCGTGTGTGTATGTGTGTGTGTGTGTGTGTGTGTGTCGGTGCGTGTCTGTCTGTGTATGTGCCTGTGTCTGTGCTTGTGTCTGTCTCTGTGTCTGTGTACGTGCGTGCGTGCGTGTGTGTGCGAGGGTGCGTTTGTGCGCTCGTGTGTGTGCGTGTGTGGGTGTGTGGTGTGTGTACATGCGTTCGTGCAGGTGTGCGTACGCGCGCGTGTTTTCTAATTTGGCACAAATATCTAGTCTCCCAAGATATTTGGTGGTGGTGGATGTACAAATGTTAAAGACGTAACTGTCAGACTACTATTACATCTGGTGATAGAACAGCGAAATAAAAAGCGCTTGATAAGGAATTAAAATAACAGGCGGTGGAACAGTTTTTCTAGTCAGATTACTCAAATTTTTAATGTATCTTATATAAAAATCTATATGTTTCGAAAATACTATACAGTAAATGTTAAGTGCTTTAAAAATTTGGTTGCCAGTGTAAATGTGTGATTTATGAAAACCCAAACACAAGTCTGCTAATTAACTATTTTAACGCCTTTAAAGAATAATTGTAGAATCTAATTTTATTTTAATAAAGAGTATCCAGATGTTTGGTAAATGAAAGTTATACTGCCTTGAAAGTAACTAATTAGGACACCCTCTAAGGTACGAAAGATAACAATCAAAATGTTATGATCGAAAACAAATTAAAAAAAAATATTGGACACACAAACGGAAGGTTTAGCCTACCAATCTACCAATGAAATAGTTTTCGGTTACTAATAGTTGTAATTGTTAAACAATGAAAACACAATGTGCACGTTTTGTATGATTTTAATAATGTTAAACTATTGGAACCGATATAATATGCAAGATACTACAGATACACAAAATCATAATAATGTTTAAACCAGCAAGGAAGATCAATACAATGCTAACAATTTCCAAGGACAAAGAAACCTAGAAGGGCAAGGAGTATACCGAATTCCATTTGGCGTGTGAGCTTCGGTATGTATCGGACAAACAAAGAAGAGAAGAACATATTAATGCTGTTAAAAAAGGGTAATATACCTCATCTTTGGCACAACATGTACAAACATCAGGCTATTAGAACTTTACAGGTCTCGTATCGTCGAAATAAAGAAGAACATAGACATTAGACAACCTCAATACCAGCGATGATGGATCAAGATTACCGAAAGCATGGAAAGCAGTTCTAATGTATAAACACATAAAAACAACACATTCAAACACGACGACAAACAAAATAAAACTGGAAGCAATACGTCAACATATTAAAACATTTCAGTTTCATGTCAGTGTCAGTTTGTATTTTTCAAAGCTTGTTCATATATATATATATATATATATATATATATATATATATATATATATATATAAAGGGTCCGTTATAGTTGTCGCTGTCTCCCTTCTCTCAACCCATGGTTCCATTCTCTTTTATCGTGCCAGTCTTCATCCCGTAGCCCTCTGTTTTCCATAGCTTCATCTACGTCATCTCGCCATGAGCGCCTGGGTCTTCCAGTCTTTCCCCTTCCCATGAGACTCCAATCTGTTGTTTTCTTAATCCATCTACTATCATCACTACTTCTCACATATCCATACCATTTTACCTTTTCAGCCTTTTTTCTTCAGTATTGTTTGCCGCGTCCTTTGTTACTCCCATTCTCCTTATTCCCGATCTTATCCATCCATGTTACCTTACAGCATCTACTTCAGCATTTCATCTCCATCGCATTTCTTTGATCTATATTTTTTTGTTGATTGTCCACGTCTCTGCCACGTATGTCATAATGCTTTCAATAATTGATTTATATATCCTGACTTCTTTTTTGTAATGTGTTCGAGGTGCAGCCTCATACCCCGCTGGATTAAGGCTTAAATTCGGGAGTCGGACAGAAAAGGTAGGGTTTTGTTAGTAGTTTTAAGGATATTAAGGTAGGAAATGAATTAGCTTAACCTTACTGCCCTGTCTTCGTTTTTGATTCCTTCTGACTTCTGATGCTCTTCGGTGTTCCTCTTCGTGTGATTAGTTTCCTTTCTGCGATTATTGGCAGTCTTCGCTATTTAGTTGTCCTTCCTGTTCTATTCTTTGATACTGCTGGTCCTGCTGCTGCCCTACATCTGATGGTCTTCTTATTCCTGATAAGGAATGTTTTAACCGCTTTCTTGTTGGTAGTGGGGTATCTGGCAGTAATCACTACTGTTTAGTGAAAGCCGCGAAGTATCATGCAGATTTCCGGCACGCAATTAATTAATTAAAAAGTAATTAAGAGATAATTACTCTACAGCACGTCTTCTTGGGTATCAGACAAGAAGTGTGTGATAGTAGCATATTTTTCTGGTATTATCGAACATACAGCTTCAGTACGCAAGCAATAAAGTACTAATAAAGGTGTCAAGCATATCACAAACTGAAACGTCTAGAACACACGATGAGAAGCAAGTGAAATAAAAGAGCACAACAATAAAATATTCAGTCTGCGCGTGTAATTCGTAGAAAGTAGTTGAATAATTTCGCCATAGGGAACAGGAGATTTATGTAGCTTTTTCATGGTTGTGATCTGCAGATTAGATGTGACTGACCTCAACAATGTAAAATACAAATATATGAGGCGATATAAAAGATAACTTAAATAACCAGGGAGGGCATGTGCGCCGGCAAGATATCAACATAGACTAATCGAAAATGGTTAACTGTAAATGAAATCAGTTACAATTTTCTTCTAAATCTTCCAATGCAATAATTAAATAATAATAATTTATTACAAAATTATTACAATGAAAAAGTAACAAAACCTATGACACCGAATAGTTACTTTTGGTGATATTGGCGAAAACATACGTGTAGGTACAATCCCACGTTGCATTTTGACCTTCCAACCTATACATACATATGCAGGTATAGAAGATCATGCTAATTCGACTTATTAGCCCTTTTTACAACTTTTGGCCAAGTTTCGCTAAGATCGGCCAAGATGTTTGGCTCTAAAAATATAATTATGAAATTATCCATAGGAAGGGAAAAGATCATGTAGTGACGGACACGTTTCCGCGTTCCGTACTGGTGATTGAAGAAACAGTGAAGATAATACCGGAAGTGCCGCATTATTTGACGAAGAAAATACTGTAGAAAACAAATGGATCGAATGTATGAAAAGATGTATTCAGAATTGACCTATCGCATATCCTAAACAGAGAGTCCAGAATAGGTAACTATAAATTATGAACATGTGACGTGTAGTTATCCGAACTTAGCGTGAGTATAAAGCCAAGAGTTATTAATGAAGTTTCATGGCGAACTGACCGCTGGTGAACCAGAAATATTCAAGACTAGCAAACGTATCGCTAAACTGTATTATTGATTTAAGTTGAAATATGTTAATAAATGTGAAGTCCCATAAACCCAAACAACGATACCGCTGGTGTTATGATTCTGTATATTGAGGAAAATGTGTTTTTGATGTTTGGGGCACCGCTTTATGTTTTATGTGACATTTTGTAGTGCAATTTTTTAAAATATGGTACCGTCTAATATTACTAAGATTATTTTTAAGGCCCATTATCCACCTAAAACGAACCTAACGAAACGGGTAAACCGAGCGATGATGTCTATGGTACCACTGTACATTAAAGACAACTACAGATACTGGTGTAATTATTTAGCTAAAGTAGCATGTGCAATTTGTAGCGCCACTCATAGAATTACGGACTTCGCACAGTGTTTTACGAATTAATTAATATGTTTGAAAATAACAAGCATTTTTAAATTTTAATATCTTTATGTTGCTAACTGGTATAAGGTAAAAAGTAATACAGATATTTTGATTTAAATGAAGTATTGTATATTTTATGGCAGTTGAGTCGTTCGGGAAGTAAGAGAGAAAATGTATTGAGTATCTTTCGGTACTTTGAGAGCTAAATGCAAGCACTTGTCGTGCCTAAAGTTGTTGGTAAAAACAAGACTGTGGCAAATTACGTTGTGCAAACGGCAGTATCTCAAGGTTTTAACTTGTTGAGTATTTCGTAACAATTAGGTCTCAACTTTATTTGGTGGTAAAGTACTGCAGTTTTAACTTTCGTATTTGGAAGACTAGTTCTGTACGATGCACAATATTTCTGAGAAGAATTACTGGGTGTTTACCTAAAGGTTTATGTCAAAATTTTAATTACCGTATTGGTTACACTGCATTTCAGGTTCAACAAATTACAGACGTCTGATAAACAAAGTCAGAATGGTTTGATACAATTTTATATTTCCTATTTATTTACAGTTTTAGGTAACTCATCATTTCAGCATACAAGCAAAATAAAAACATATATACAGCATTAATGGTGCTCGAATTATAATTTAATACACTTAATAATGTGGAAAAGGAAACAACACAACTAACGGTGTCTGGGTTTTGAAGCAAGATTTATTAGTAATACAGAGCAGACAAACAATAGTTATTTGGAAGAAGCGGTCATAATGCAACATACAATTTGATAAAATTTCCTAGATGCGGCTCTAATGTCAGGTAGTGGATAAACGGGACCGTGAAAAAGTGGTTTTAAAAGGTGTACTTCTTTCAATATTATCAGCTTATATACATACCTATAGAGATTTATTCTAGGGCAATGTTACTTAAATAAAATTGATACTTTTATTTTTAGAGCGTATGGTGTATACTGAGAGCTTTATTAACGAATCTAGGAGTAATTAAGGGACTAATGTAATCAAAATGTGGAAAGTGGGGAATTAACACGGATGGGAGTTGTGAAATTTCGATTCCGGTTATCGTCTATGTTTTTTTCAAGAGATTTCCTCGTATACATATACCGTCATGGTTACTGCGAATACGCACAGCATGTGCGGCTATATAGTCGAATGCTGGGGTAGTATCGTACCCCTCAGAAACCTAACTTCGTTCCTTCCGATCCTATCCTAACAACACCCATCCTTAATCCCGCCATGCATACACACTTAATGTATTTATGTTGTGGCTATGGGAGCTTGGAAAGCTCAAGCAGTCCAGTCTCCCCCTTGGAGAGGGAACAAAATACGTGGCCTTCCCCCAATTTCCTTCTTCATTCCCCCCATGCTCATGTTGTATAAGCAAATGACTTCTGGATGTCGTATCATAATATAATTACACCCTTTTTTATCCTACCGTCTTACTTCATCCCCCGGTCCTAATCCAATAAAATTGGATGCCATATTTACAGTTTTATTATCATACCATCGAAGAGTTATTTTTTATTATCTTCCGAAACCAAGAAATCAGAACTACCTCGACCACGTGTCTGCAATTGGCGTTCTGACTTCAATGGGCACTGTTGCAGTAAATTATTTCTTATCGTCGCCGCCATAAAACTACCGCGATCAAAAAATTCCCGTGATAATAGAGATGTAACATAATTGTTATAAAACATCTTGTAATCTTCATTGTCAGGAATGCGGTTGGCAAATGTGTAACTAGTTCATTGGTAGGTAAATATTTCTCGTGTATATCAGCAGGAAGAGTGGTTGAGCCCTGGTGGACAATGGAACGATATATTATATCAGAGGCACCGCAAATCATACACAAATTCTCTTCTAAATCCAATTGCTCACGCCAATTTTCAAAAGCAATTATAATGGGATGCACTTTCCAGAGTTTATCATTTGTGTCATTCTCACCGCTTTTATCTACAATGTATAGATTATTCCTTGAGAGATTCAAACCTGTTGCGTGTAATTTGGAGGTTATTTATAAATTATATTTTTGTTCCGGGTGACCTATACATTCGTAATCTTGGAAATCGTACAATAACTATAAGAATATGCAAAGCTACAAGTTTTTTGACTTTTGTTGATTTGTGTATGCATTCTTCCCACCTTTATGAATTGAAAACATTAGTTTTTTCAGCTAATTCCAAAAATGTATCATTTGTACAATATTTTATAAAATAATTTAGTGGTGTTTCGTGTATAGGATCTTTGTATTACCTGAAGGATTGTATGTAGTGTCTGGTGGTGAAAAAATGTTTCTTTTCCAACACTCCTTTATTGTTTAGTTTTTCTTTTTAGGTTTTTTGGAAGTCAGTTGGTTACATATTCTTTCTGATAGTGCCAGATCGTCGTCATCATCATACTTATTTTCATCTACATTTTCAGGTTGATCAATTTCATCTATATCTGTGTCCTCTGCGTCTCCAACATCAGAATCAGGAATGGACGGTATTGCAGCTTCTGCATCTTCTAAACTTATTTTTGTTACATCCTTCAAATTTTTATAAAATTTCATTGGCGGTATTCCATCACGCGAAAAAATATTTTTTGTAAAACCATACCTTTAACACTATTGGTGGCAATTGCTAATAAACATTTCAAGACATACTATTTTATGTATAATCAAAATTAGTTTTCATACAATCAATTTGTGTCTATTTTACTTTGAAAATCACACAAAAACTTTTTAAATCTTTTTATTACAATAAGTCATCTACTTACACAACAGCTCGTTAGAATTACTAGCATCCATGTTTACAAGCACTTTCGAATCCGTTGAAAACTAAAGCCACACTGCCGATTGCAATGGATATATTAGAAATTCGAATTTTGCGCTGTTATATGACATTAAACGGTTGTTGGTTATTTGTGTGTAAGTATAATTAACATTAAGATGAAAAGTTAGTGTTTGTTTCGACGAGTATTCAACAGCTCGTTAGAATTACCAGCATCCATGTTTACAAGCACTTCCGAATCCGTTGAAAACACACTGCCGATTGCAATGGATGCATTAGAAATTCGAATTTCGCGCTGTTATATGACATTCAACGGTTGTTGGTTATTTCTGTGTAAATATAATTAACATTAAGATGAAACGTTAGAGTTTGTTTCGACGAGTATTTACGTATTAAATTAGAAAGCTTTTAAATAACGAAAATTCAGTTGGTATAGTGATGAGGAAATATAAATATTTTTCTTATTAATGTAAGAAAAACTAAATTAAATTAAAGTGTAAATGTTATCAAGTAGGTGATAACAAAGAAGATTGCAAAATAATTTAAAATCACGTTTTATGTATTGGAAGTATTCCAAGTTGGTGTTTCGATCGCGAGTCATAGATTTAAAATAAGACAATAGATCCAGTATAATAGATCGATATCGGAAGTACAGTAACCAAAAAATTGACAATTGAAAGCATAGCCGTTCGTAGCTCGCTTTCATTTTGTCGCGCATGCCTTTGGAGTTAAAACTGAACAATTAAGTAAAAATTGGATTGTGTAAATATATCAAGCAATTATTTACAAAGATCATTAAATTGTGGGAAAGAAAATTAAAATGGTATTCATCTATAACAAATGTATAAAAAGAGATTGAGAGAACAAAGAAGAACGGTTCCAGCTTGGCGACGAGGCCGCTAATGGTCAGCCGGAAGCGCAAGACTTACGTCACCAGCTCGAACGAAGTGATAAACAAGTAAGATCTATTTACAGTTTAAATAAAAGAAACTTTGCTGTTTTTTATTTCTTTTTGAATGTATATTTAAATATCAATGCAGAACGAAAATATATTTCGATCATCATTGATAAAGAATTGTTCTTGTATTTTACTTTTAAGAAACACTAACCTAGAATTAGAATCGATTTTTCTATAATACTGTAAACAAAACAGTTAGCATTTACAATTTGGCTTAATTAAATGGGTATCACTATTGATTCATTTTTATCATTGACTGTTGCAAATCTTAAAAAGCTTATAAAAACACTTAATATGTAAATACTGAACGAGGCAAGATCAGTACATTTCAAAATACAGGTAACTAATAACATCAGATTGAGGATAATTTTAATAAATGATAACAATAACCATTTATTATATTATTGAGCTAGCTGTAGCGTCACGATGAAGGAAAAAGGGAGTTTGTTAGGTGATTATTAAAGTTTATTTAGTCAAACATAAATATAAAATTTTTACTCAATGATTTTGAAATTATAAAATATTGAAAATTGTAAACCACTTTGCTTACAATAATTTAAGTTGATTTGTTTTAATTTTCCTCCAACTAGCTCAATCGTGTCTATTTTAACAAGACGGAGGTGGTTCCTAAATACGGGTATTTAGGCTCAACACTGTTCACCTTGAATAATTAGAGTAAAATGGTTTAAACGTATATTATCCTATTTCGTACAATGCTAGATATTTCACTCTTAAGCTAATGATGACTATATCAACTAAACGCTAAATAAAAAATAAAAAAAGGATAAAAAATATGTACAATCCTGCCCTTCGGCCGCCCGCTTAGGATGAACGCCCTTCGACGGCAGGTGGTCGGATTACTGGATCCTGAGACGTTTCTGTGGAAATAGAAGTTATTGCTGTTTAATTGCAGGCAATTTGTACAAAAATCCGGACAAAAATGACTTTTATAATTTATTTAGAAAAATTCTAAAGTCGGTCCTGACTAAAAAAACAGGAGCTATAGGCACCGTTCTGGAATGTTACCGGTATTACGTAAGGGAGCGTAAGTCAACGTCCGCGCTGGCCGTTTGCGAGAAGATCAGTTGCTCAAAAAAATCAATAAGTTAAAGTAACATTGGTGCGCATGACTATTCTTATATATGGTTTTGCTTTCAGACTGAATAGATGTGTATTGCTGGGAATTCTTTACAAGGCACTGGTTGATATTTATACGTTTCTGAATGCAAATTATTCGTGGGCGATTGATTATTTATTCTAATAAATATCAATTATCAATCCTCTGAATAATCAGGATTTCATCAGGATTAATTAATTACGAACGTATTTATATAAAGTTTATTTTAGTCCGCCGGAAAGAATCGTTGATGTTTATTATAAGAAAGCGTTTATTACACACGTACATATTTCCTATGAACGAAATTTGCCCTAATTATTAAATATATGGAATACTGAATTTATTACGGACTTATTCACTTTTGATTTAGTAAAAGTCGTTCTTATACGCGAGGTAAATCGTACATCATTTACACAATTTTGTACGCTATTATAAACAATGTTTATTTGGCATGTAATTTAAATACAAAGGTACCTATTTTAATTGTTAAAAACGAATTAAACTGTGGTGGTTGGTTTACGCGATGTTTTAGTACGGCGTAATCGAAATTAAATAATTATACGAATTGCTTCGGACGGAAATAATGTTTCTTATGTACACGATTATTCTCTTCATTAAAAAGGAATAACTTTATAACTCTACATAGACTTGCGGGAGATTGTTAGAAACTATGCGGTGTTCAATAGGGTTGGAGCGTTTTTAACTGCGGTTAATGCAATTTAACAGGCGCTTCCCAGTTAGGATGCGGAGGTAGTCTCTGGCATTAACGTTAGCCGTTGCGAGTACCTCTGAGTTGCTTGGTATTTCTTTTTGTCAGGTGTGTTAGTATAATGTTGTGTGCTGGCTGTTTAAATGAAGAGACGTCTAATAGAATCTGGGACTAAGCCGTGCTATGCTGTTTAGACGCATCTTCCAGGAGGTGATAGGATTAGAGCGATAACCCTTCTTGCCACCGGAGTAAATGGAAGATGCGCACAGGGCGTTAGAGCCCGCCGTGACAACATCCTGGTTTGTATATATGTTTGTAGAAGATGACACCAGGCTGTACTGGGTGTCTGGTGTATGTGTATGTCACCAACTCACCTACTTTCAACCTCTGAATACGACGGCCAGGTGATCGGTTAGGTGGAGCGGGTTCTCAGGCGGCGGTGAGTACAGCGACGGTTCTAGATGAACGTAAGGGGCAATCGTACACGACAAAACTAAGAACAGCAGGCGCGCGTAGTCTGGATATTATTTCTGGCTTATCGCAATAAGCGATCAGGATTCTGGTCAGGCTTTTCAGGATTTATCGCAGTAAGCGATCAGATTTCTGGTCAGGATTCAGGGTTCTCTTAAATAACGCGATTAAGAGCTGCAGGCGTGCGATTAGGATATTCTTTATTCGGTAGCGTCGGCGGAATGGATCGACGCGAAGGTAGCGACGGCGAAACGGATCTACAAACAAGCGGTCGGTGCAACAGCCCAACGCATAAGAAGGAGGTAGACTATGGACCGGATCGCGCACGAGTAGCAGGGTGTCGCGGCAACGACCCGACGCACAAGCATTTGGTTGACACTTCTGGTCGCGGCAACGGCCCGACGCACAATCTTTTTCACGGTAGCGCGTCTCGCGGTTATATAGAGGATCCGCGGTAGGCGGGGACGGCTTCTGTGCAGGGGGTCCTCAAGTCACGATTGGCAGGGATTACTCTGACGTAAAACCATTCAATGTTTTTTTTTAAATCTACGTCGGTGGGGATAAAAGAATTTTGTTGTGCAATCTTGTGTAATTTTATGTAGTTTGATTACTGCGGAATAATCAACAAATAATTAATTAGAAAAATTTTGGTAAAGGCTGCTGGGTCTTTACAAAGTGAACCCTAATATTATTCTTTGTAATCAGATGTATGCATGCAAAGTAATAGTCGCAGGTAATACGCCCGTTACAAAACGATCCCCAACGGCAGGGCGGACAAAAAGACCGTCACACGATAATATTCGTTTCACAAATGGAATCTATTTAGAACCATTGTCGAAGGCGACATCTAGCAGCGAATAGTCAAGGTTGTTGTCTATTTTAGATATGTGGATTTTTAAATGTTTAGGTGTCATTTTCCACCAGATGGGCCGAAAAGGTTAAGTTTATTATAATTCGGTGCCGTATCTCATTTATTTGAGTGATACAATGTGTAGAAATGGTCGCCTCTTAACTATTTGCGTCGAAAACAACACACGTTAACATTACCTAGGGTACTTTTTACAACATATGCTAATATTTTGAAAGTATATATTTTAATTGTTAGTCTAAAGCAGAATGATGCGACTTACTTATCGAGAGATATTTTGATTTTGCGGCTGTAGAGTTCAATGCAATTTTCATTCAATTCGATCACCAATTTCCATTTGAATGAAACATTTTAGTACATCCCGTTTGCGGTGCAAAACAATGTAGCAAATTACATTACGCTTAAGTTTGACAAATGTTTATTTCACATTTATAAAGCTAATACGTACGTACCTGCGTTTTTCTAGTTCTAACTTTCCAGATGCATTTACAGCCGCACTATAGTGAAATTAAAAACAACGTGTGACTGTAGGTCATTACGTTAAGTGCATTGTATTAGAAAAATTATTTTTGATATTCTACATGTGTCCCGTACATTACTCCTTACTTTATAACCTTAATGTAAATAAAATATTTAACACGTATCCACTTTACAATTCCTCAGCCTTCTTTTTGCTACGATTACACAACTTCGTAAACTAAATAATTACATTTTCTAATCGAATTTTAACTCTAAGAGGTAAATTTTAATTTTCTTGCGCAAGCATTTCCAATTTGGAGTGTTAATGCACAGTCGTGATATTTCTCATGACAGTTGAGATAAATCATTGCCACCTGCGATTAACTTCCAAATATTGGGATGTCACTGCCATGAATATTAATATTACACACAACCGCTTCCACATCCGCATTATTACATTTTGTATTGAACAAAAAAAAACGTAACCTCTATTTTTAAATAGGTTTCTTTCTTTTCTCCCAGAATTACAAATATTAGGTTATATAAGTCTTATTTTATTTGTTTAAGTTACCAAAATTTGGCGAATAATTATTTCTAGTATTCTTATTATACATTTAGAATCAATTTAACTAAAGTAATTTAGAAGAGCTTAAGAACAAATTTTATTGGTATAAACTTTTCGTTTTCCATTATGTAGATGTAGCTAGATAAAAATAAAAGTTCTTTCCGAAAGTTTTGTAAATTGAAAACGATGAATTTTAATGTTAAACAATAAAGAGCACGTTCAATTAATGCAAACTTTACCAATGATCTAAAAGTAAAATATTATCCTTACTTTTTTTTTTTGTTAGATTAAAACAATATTGCAACTATGACAAATTGATTTATTAATCATTTTGTTAGTAATTTTTGGTTTGTTTATGAGGTTTTAATAAAACCCGAAACGTTCTACATAGAAAGGTTAATTAGAAACTAATATTGAAGAAAACTTGTATTTGATTTCATTTGAAATGTACCGGGTGGCCAACTAAGAACGGCCGTAGGTGATATCTCAGGAATAGATTACAGCAGAGGTTCTAAAACAAATTTTTATAACAAAAGTGGCCTCGAGAAACGCCTGGAAATTATTTTCAGAATTGTAGATCCACCGCTAGAGGGCGTATTTGACAGTTAAAAATGTGAAAAGCAAAATTTTTCAAAGTTTGCTCAATTAAGGGGCATATTAAATATTATAATCAGATTCCTCGACAAATTCTGCATATTTTTTATTTGACAAGTTTTAGTCTATCTCTTCAAATAAGGGTGGGGTAGAGTGAGAACCATGTTACGAAAAAACGCCTTTAATTCAGTTTCTGCTTGACCGATTTTAATAAACTTGATGTTGCTTGAAAGAGCTTTTGTTAAACAATAGAGAATTTGTAAATTTGTATCAATCTGATGAATAACATAAATGCTAGAGGGCGCTGTTCAATATTTTTTTAATATTGTGTTTTCTCTTTACAATTTTAAATGGAAGCATAAAAATTTAAGTAGGTCTTATAAAGTAGACTAAATTAGTAATAAAACAGTGAAAACCGCAAGTCGATATCTTTTTCCTATTCTGAGATATCGTAAGAAACAGGTAAATGGCGGGAATTGTTCTTCCAACGTCTAGTAGCCTAGTTCGCGTTAACGGAAATTATTAAATTTAACCTGGATGAAAAGATCTTACATTGGTCTGCAGTAATTTAAACTGTTATCATACTAATGTTATAGTTGCCGCTAGATTACCTAAATGTAATGCTGCCGCTACTAACAATGAGAACAAATTATAAAATAATAACGTGATAAATCTAACATTTTTTTAATTATATAAGAATGTTATATTTGTTTTCAAGCAATGTGTTAGTAAATCAAAAGCATAAAATGTCAATAAAAACCGATATTTGCCCAGCAACAACAAATACAGTTTAAAATATGAATTACGATTTACTGATGATAACAAAATTAGTAAAGAGGGCCATGTAAGATATAAAATAAATTTCCTGTTGAAAACAAGCAAGCTATGATTTTGACGCATATGTCAACAATTATTCATCGTGTTGCATTTAACAGACTTTCTTTATCTTTTCGTACAAACTGATTCTTACAAATGAAAAAGCATTTGATATGTTGGCAGTTTATTTTGAATGTATGAGAAATGCAACCGTTGCTGCTAGAGTGTATGCACTGCAGTACCCAAACAGACGGCATCACAGCAGAAGAGTTTTCCTCCGACTCGCACACCGTGTGCGTACTACTGGAAATGTGAATCTCCCTGTGTACCGAAGACAACGCAGAGGTAGAACAGAAGAAAATGTTATTGCTGTTTTAGCTTATGTAAATGTTAACCCTCATTCAAGTACCAGAGCTATAGCTAGAGACTTGGGTTTATGTCGAACCACTATCCAAAATATGTTAAGAGAACACATGTGACTACTTATTTATTAATGCATGTTTTATTCGGTATTATAATGATAAAAATGTTTTAATTTTTTTGTTTGTCGTTATATGTTTCTCATTTTTATCATACCGAAAATGTCATTACATCAAAGTTAACTTGTGACAACATATGACTAATGTATTTTAACTAATAACATCATAATTAAGTGAGGCAAAGTAAAGTAAAAAGGTACCAATAATAAAAAATAGTGAGAGGCCGGGCGAAAAAAATTCGTAATAACTTTACGAGAGTTAACGCATTTAAAGTCCTTTTTCGTTTGCTAACAACAAAGGACTTCAATGTGTCTTATTGATCTGATTACTTTATAATATATACTATTTTAGATTGCACCCATATCACATGGTCCTACACCACAGTTTGAATGCTCAAGATTTCAATACCAGGTTGGATTTTTGCAACTGGCTCTCAAATATGATACACGGCGATCCTGAAATACTTTCACGAATATGTGGACAGATCAGGCTACTTTTCATAGTAACGGTAGTGTAAATCAACATAATATGCACTACTGGTCTGAAACGAATCCCCACTGGATGCAGGAGG
The DNA here is from genome assembly GCA_036346205.1 of Vesta saturnalis. Lineage (NCBI taxonomy): Eukaryota > Metazoa > Arthropoda > Insecta > Coleoptera > Lampyridae > Vesta > Vesta saturnalis. The sequence goes on along the minus strand of JARFJB010000317.1, from coordinate 4,354,738 downwards.
TCCAACATCAGGGGCGTTGGTCTGTAAATGTGTGGTGCGGGATTCTAGGTGGAGAAATAATTGGACCTTTTTTTTAATGAGACTGTTAATGGAGAAAGATATTTAGATTTTTTAAGCAACGAATTGCCACTTCTTTTAGAAGACGTACCCTTGGCCATTCGTCGTGACATGTTCTTGCAACATGATGGGTGCCCAGCACATTATTCTAGAGATGTTCGGAATTTCTTAGATCAATCATACCCTGAAAGGTGGATAGCACGTGGAAGTTTATTTATTTGGCCACCAAGGTCTCCAGACCTAACTTGTTTAGATTTTTATTTGTGGGGGCGAATAAATGATCTCGTTTATGCCGATAGACCCACAACAAGAGCTGACATGATTGAAAGAATACGACAGACAATATGAAGTATTTCAAGGGCAGAAATTGAAACTGCTGTTCTCTCCACTCGTCAGCGATTGATTTTATGCATTGAAAATGATGGACGACATTTCGAACATCTAGGGCGACACTAACTACGTAGTTATTTATTTAAGGTTTTAATTGTTAGATATATCACATTATTATTCTATAATTTGCTTTCATTGTTAGTAGCGACAGGATTACATTTAGGTAATCTAGCGGCAACCATAACATTAGTATGATAACAGTTTAAATTACTGCAGACCAATGTAAGATCTTTTCATCCAGGCTAAATTTAATAATTTCCGTTAACGCGAACTAGCGTACTAGACGTTGGAAGAACAATTCCCGCCATTTACCTGTTTCTTACGATATCTCAGAAAAGGAAAAAGATATCGACTTGCGGTTTTCACTGTTTTATTACTAATTTAGTCTACTTTATAAGACCTACTTAAATTTTTATGCTTCCATTTAAAATTGTAAAGAGAAAACACAATATTAAAAAAATATTGAACAGCGCCCTCTAGCATTTATGTTATTCATCAGATTGATACAAATTTACAAATTTTCTATTGTTTAACAAAAGCTCTTTCAAACAACATCAAGTTTATTAAAATCGGTCAAACAGAACCTGAATTAAAGGCGTTTTTTCCTAACAAGGTTCCTACTCTCCCCCACCCCTTATTTGAAGAGATAGACTAAAACTTATCAAATAAAAAATATGCAGAATTTGTCGAGGAATCTGACTATAATATTTAATATGCCCCTTAATTAAGTAAATTTTGAAAAACTTTAACTGTCAAATACGCCCTCTAGGGGTGGACCTACAATTCTGAAAATAATTTCCAGGCGTTTCTCGAGGCCACTTTTGTTATAAAAATTTGTTTTAGAACCTCTGCTGTAATCTATTCCTGAGATATCACCTACGGCCGTTCTTAGTTGGCCACCCGGTACATTTCAAATGAAATCAAATACAAGTTTTCTTCAATATTAGTTTCTAATTAACCTTTCTATGTAGAACGTTTCGGGTTTTATTAAAACCTCATAAACAAACCAAAAATTACTAACAAAATGATTAATAAATCAATTTGTCATAGTTGCAATATTGTTTTAATCTAACAAAAAAAAAGTAAGGATAATATTTTACTTTTAGATCATTGGTAAAGTTTGCATTAATTGAACGTGCTCTTTATTGTTTAACATTAAAATTCATTGTTTTCAATTTTTTCCTAACAAGGTTCCTACTCTCCCCCACCCCTTATTTGAAGAGATAGACTAAAACTTGTCAAATAAAAAATATGCAGAATTTGTCGAGGAATCTGACTATAATATTTAATATGCCCCTTAATTAAGTAAATTTTGAAAAATTTTAACTGTCAAATACGCCCTCTAGCGGTGGACCTACAATTCTGAAAATAATTTCCAGGCGTTTCTCGAGGCCACCTTTGTTATAAAATTTTTTTTCCCGAACCTGTGCTATAATCCATTCCTGAGATATGACCGACGGCCGTTCTTAGTTGGCCATCCGGTACATTAAATACGGTGTAAAATTTTAATGATCTGTAATTAAAATACCTTGTGAGGAATTATTATTAGGAGGCAGGTTAACATAACCTTGCCTAAAGAGACTCACTCTTACAGGATAAATACTCACTAGAGGCTCCAGCCCGTAAAAGCAATTTGTGCTACGGCATAGCTCAGTGGTGTGGGATGGGGTTAAAAACATTTATAGCGGGAAAAACGTCATGAAGTGATCTTAGACTGGCCTAACAAGAAACCAAAACGTTCATTCAAAAATCTACTATACTACTACTAAAAATTCTATCCCAATAATCTTCACGTAAAGTTTACAGAAATTTCAATTAAAATTCTTAAGCTTTATATAAAAGCCGCAAAATGCGAAATAAAACTCAAAACTAATTAAATATTTCGATAAGCCTACGTCAAAATTATTATCTCAAATAACCCAAAAGTACTGGTCAATACGGTAATTTAATTCTTCAATTTAAAACACAAAACGTAACCACAACATTTCCGTGATGAAAAATTTATACAACATTCTAAAATTTACTAAATGTCGATATCGGGATCTCGTATCTCAATTCGGTGAAAACACAGCTTCGCGGTCACAAATAATCAAATTCAACTTTTCGCAATTCCCTCGTATCCAAAACAGACAATAATCGTTCAACCGCCGATTTAATTAACAGTTACATTACCTTTTATGATTTAAAATTGCTTGAAAACATCATTTACTCTAAACTTATCACCAATAAAACAACGTTAAACGAGGCACTCTTAAAATCATTGCCTTAAGCTTATGTTACACCCCTAAAAAAAATAATTCAAAGTTTCTGCTATAACGTGGTGTAATCTCAGTAGTTACCACAAACAAACTACTAAAAAATTTTGGATGTACCTAAAAAACATTATCACCGTGAGAAAAGATTAGGATTTACTATCTTCTGATTTCCAACAGGATTCCAATAACGGGTGTTTCAAAAAGGATGCAACCGTATGTTTGATGATGTGAATGTATTGAATTAAAAAATGCTATAACATTAAGTAATTAAATAATAATATACAATATGCAAATTACCTTTAAAATTTCACAACAAAAGTTCAAAACAACTTCCACCGTTTGCAATGCAGGTTCGGACACGCTTCATAACATTTGCAGCCGCTTTTCGTAGTGTTTGTTCGAAATCTCACTTTCAATGTTTGCCTTCAATTCGTCAAGTGTATGAGGATTGCTTTTATAAACCTTACTTTTTAAATTACCCCAAAGGAAAAAGTCAGCAGGGGTAAGATCTGGGGATCTTGGGTGCCACAATCTTTTTGATATCACACGATGGTCAAAAAATTCCCGTAATATATCCAGCGTTTCAGTAGAAGTATGTGGCACGTTGCGTTATCCTGCTGGAACCAACAATCTCGATCGTGTAAGTCTAACAAGGCTATAAGTTGTTCAATTAAGTTACGATAAACCACACCATCTACAGATGTGTCAAAAAATAAAGGCCCAACAATACGACGCCGGGAGATCGCACACCAAACACTAATTTCACGTGCGTATAGTGGTCGTTCTTGAAAAGAGAGAGGAATTTCAGCGCTCCAAATTCGGCAGTTTTGGCTGTTAATGTAACCATCCAAGTGACTAAAATAAACACGAGCTAACATTTCAATACCGTTATTATTAACAAGATAACGAATCAAACGACAATACTGTATACGTTTTTCGTGGTCAACTCCTTTCAGTTCATGAACGACACCGATGCGGGAAGGATACAGGTTTAATAGCCTGTGAAGATAACTTTCTACGTGGTTTTGTCGGAGAGTTAGTCAAACGTTGTTTCACATCGCCCATAACTTCGTTTGTTAACACTCACGGTCGACCTGTGCTTTTGCGATTCTGTACACTGCCAGTCTCACGAAATTTATTAAACAGACGGGACATTGTGGACTTATTAGGTACCGAATAATTGGTAAATTTTAACTGGAACTCATATTTAACTCGTTCGTAAGATTTATGTGCGAAATAACTCTCAATAATAAACACACGTTCATTTGTAGAAAAAGACATAGTTGAACATACACAGACACTACAGGGACAAATGAATACTGGACTAGCACTGTTGCATTTCATTAATACATGATGAGTTAACAACGAGTGTACTGTTGCCAACTGACAAGTAGAGAGAAAAAAAATTATCTATGCTTGACTTCAACCTTCTTAAACTCAGGGTTGCGTCCTTTTTGGAAACACCCATTATAATTAACAACATAGAATAAGGAGAACGCCAAACATTTAAATTTTTAGCTTCCAACCTACATATACATATGTAGGTATAGAAGGTTACGAAATCGACTTTTTTTTCACTGTCGCTAAATCGACTATGTTCTATGCAATTTTTTGATAGGACGCGTAATTTAGCTCGCAAAAAGTTCCTCAGGTAGAATTTATGTGTTAGTCCAATTTTTTTCAATATCTGGATAACGTTTAAATTTATAAGAAAAAGTGTAAACGTATTTTTTAAAGAAAATTTAATTTTACATAAATTTGGAATATTTTTTACGTTAACCCTCGGACGGCGGAAATAATTTGGTGCCATCGACGTCGGAAATGGGTCTTTTGTGACCCATTAACAATTTTTTCTTTTAAATATGCTTTGAACTTTTCCTCCGTAGGTAATATAATAATAATGTTGCTGTGCAATACTTGCACTTTGATCATTTTTCGCTTACATCTTTATGAAACATTGTACAAGATACCTATAAAAACAAAACTCACCTTCGTCGCACAATAAATCTTGACACGATTTGACCAACTGACTGTACTGAGTTAGAAATCATGTATCCTGTCTAACGCCGTAAATGAAGCTGTCACATTAACGGCGGAGAAGGGCCATTAGAGATCCATTGTAACAAACTCTTTATACGTTTATTTAGGCAACTTAAGATGCATTGCGTGCAGCGTGTGTTGCATATCATAGCTGCAAAGAAAGATGCATTTAAATATTTTAATTAGAACAATAGACCACCTTAACGTCAATTTTTGGTTGAGTTAAAAAGGTGGACGTAGCATCCATTATTGCTTTGTTAAATTTTTTTAATAAGTGCTGTATAATTATACGGTAAGTTTACTTGAAAAGCTATTATACAACAGTTTGAGATTATTGCTTTTTCAGGCACTTTTTTTTATTTACTTATAGTTTAGGTTTTACTTCATTTTATTAATCCGTATAATTACTTAACCGATTGTATTTTACCTTTAGTTGCTTTACCGTATAATCGCGTTCGACCAATAATGACGCAATAACCTTTGTTACTATGAAGTGGAATTTTAATATCCATTATCCTACGTAAAATTTATTGTATGAAAATGGTACATATTCAGTTGGACGGATCCCCCATTCGCTGTGCTTAACTGGCGAACATGAGAAGTGTGAAGGGCGCCAAGGCTTTAGCTAGATGTGATGGGGTTAAGTTGTTTATTAGCCTTGTTCGTGACCATTATAATGTGAACCACTAATAAATAAATACTATGAAGGTAGCTAAGTGATTTAATGATTAAACGAAATCATAACATAACAACAATGTTATTAATTTAATTATAGGTTGTATAACCTTTTAAAAAATGTATGAGTGAGGTAATGATTATGTGAGTGTAAATGGAGATATCTTACAATAATCGGGATTGATAATTTTATATGTGAATCGTGTACGTCGGAGAGTGGTTAATAGTTATTTATATGTTAATGTAAGATTAATTAAAATTTTGTAGAAATATAAAATTATGTGCAAATCATTGCCAATATCAAGGTCTTTTTCTTATCAGAACTGGCCTAGTTTTATTTAGGCTTACCTTGAATTTATCAAAATTGAAATACTATTTTAGCGGAATTTTTTAATTTTGTAGTAATGTGCAAAGGTACCGCTACAAAGTATATGTACGTACCCGGGAACTCTGCACAATGGATATAAAAATCTACTATGCCCATGGCTGTTAATACTATACTTTTTATTATTATATAAAAAGAATTAACTATTAATAATAGACACAGGTTTCTAATATTAATAATACCATTTATAACAAATTTTAATATTTAAATATTTTTTGTAATCGGACTAGTATTTTTTTTTAATACGCTCTTCTACTGCATTAAAATACGTTCGACATAAAGCGTAAACTAAAAAAAACTACCGTTATCATACTTTTATGGGAAAAATAAAATACGGTGTATAATAGCTGGCCATGGAAAAAATGCGTGGTAACTGTCAAATAAATAAACATTAACGTTTCAATTTACGTATCAACTATAAGTTTTGTACATTGTTAGTTACGTGTTGCTCAATATTAATATTTATTTGCATTTCAACTATTTTTTAAAGCGGTAATTATTCATTTCAGTGCTGATAAAAGTGATTCTTGTGATGGAGTACCACAAAGATGAGCTCGTGGACATGAATGTTATACTAGGATCATGCTAAAGAAACTCTTTTCTGGCAAGTCGGGTTTAGGCAGAGCGTTATCCCGAACGAGGACATTCAGACAAGCGAAGCCTGTAAAATTTATTACAAAGATTTATACGAACGGGACTATATAAAACCAGTCAAGAGTAGACCCGTTGGAAGTGAAGAAAATGAATTGTCTGTTATGTTATCTGTTACCGAAAATCCTTGTTAGTCAAAGAGCAATTAGTTCTGCTGTAGGTGTTAGTGAACGAAGCGTTCAAAGGACTTTGAAGGATAACCGTTTTCATGCGTATCAAATCTAGTTACATCAACAGCTATTTGATATGGATTTGGAGCGACGTGTCGTATTTTGCAATTGCGCTTAACATAAAATTGATATAACTTACAACTGTTTTGATGAGGTTTTGTTCTCGGATGAAGCCACATTCAAGAAAAATGGATTTGTAAATTGCCATAACTTCCACTACTATTCAGATCATAATCTAAGGATGCTCAGGCAGGTTGACTATTAACACAATTTGTCAACAAATGTTTGGGGCGGAATTATTGGTGAACATGTTATTGGACCTTACTTTTTGAACGGACATTTGAATAGAGTTATGTATCTTGACTTGGCTAAATCATTTACAAAATCTATGTGCAAATCTGCCAATAACTGTGAGTAATGAAATGCGGCTGCAACACGATGGGCCCAGTTTTGATTAATGACGGGTATTTTCGGATAAATACGAGTTTAATTAAAAAAAGAGTGGATTTAGGTATAGGGAATGAAAAATTGATAGAGTAGAAAATAAGTTATACCACGCCATATAGAGTATTCGATTTAAAAATTTAGAGAAAATCTACGATTCTCGTGTTGGACCATACTGTATACGACTTCCGATATTTCGTGCTGTCTAGCAAGCACTTTGTTGCTTATTTTATGTTAAATGTTGTAGAAGACGGGAGCTAAGATGCATGACCCTGTATATTAAAATGTCTGATAAAGTTCAGTATGTAAGATCAACCTGTTCGTTCATTCAAGGTAATTTCTGATTATGTTTATAAATTTTGAATGCCTGCAAAACATCTAAATTGTCTTTTTCAATACAAAAGTGTAGAAATCTAATATTCTTTTGTGTACAATTTGATCTGTCTATGTATTTATATTTGTAACATCAAATGTATACGTTGCATCTAATATCAGGGTTCCTATTTGTTTGTAGAATATAAACTGAATTACAGGATGTTTGTCATTACATAAATATGTAAGAACATTAGTTATGTAAGTTACCTTGTACTTCTTGTTCTTTTTGTAATAGGTGTACAGTGTGTCCGAGATTCAGCATGCACGTATTGCTATATTCATTAATATTGAAGATAGAATGTTGGTTAAATGGGGAAAGTTTTAGAGAATTTTATGGCTATCATCATGGTAAAGTAAGATTTGAAGTAACATTTTTTGTTTTTGAAATAATTGAAGAAAACAAAAATTGTGCATTTTTTACTACCCCCTGTAGCTCTTTTATTTGAAGCCTGACAACATTTTGATTTGTACATTATTATGACACTTTTAAAAGACAATTTTAAAAAATGTACCAAAATTTATCTACAGTCATTTGTTTTTGAAATACATACACTAACTATTGTTTTTCATATGGACGCCATCTTGGATTTTTACATTATCGAATAGTATTTTTTATCACCTTTTCAGCGATGTATCACATGATACGAGAATTTACTTCCAACTATCAAAAATTTAAAAAATATAAAATTGAAATAGTATGGCTTGAGAAGGCATGGATTAATAAATGAAAAATTTATACAATTAGATTCCTAATTATTGTAATTTCTAATAACTAAAATAAAAACAAAACCGATAATAGTAACTATCATAAAACATGCTCGATATGTCCCCCTCTATACTCCACACATTTTCTACATTTTCATATCATGTAATACATTGTAGAGAGGTGTTAAAATCCACTATTCTATAATGTAAAAATCCAAATAGCGTCCAAAAACAAAAGTTAGAAATGTATTAAATTTTGTAAGTAAAAACAGATAAATTAGCAAGGGTTTAAATTTTTGATAGTTCTCGTATCATGTGATACATAGCTGAAAAGGTGATAAAAAATACTATTCGATAATGTAAAAATCCAAGATGGCGTCATTAGATAACACAACGTACAAACACAAAAACACAAATTTGTACGACTAACACGCACGCATGCACATACACATACAATCACACGCAAACATCATTGTCACACACAGCACACAGCACAATACACAAGCAATCACAACACACGTACACAAACGACACAGCACACGCACACACACACACACATACACACCACACACACACTACATACACAAAGCACACAGCACACATACACACACACACGCACAGCACACACACACAGCACACGCACACGCACACACGCACAGCACACACGACATGCACACACCACACGCACACACACACACAGATACGACACAGCACACACGCACACACGACAACGCAATATAACGCACACAAGTTACACAACACGACACACCACACACACAGCACATGCACACATACGCATCGCATACACACACACACACACACACACACGACACACACACGACACACACACACACACACACACACACACCACACACACACGCACACACACACACGCACACACACACACACAGCACACACGCACACACGCACACACACACACACACACACACGCACAGCACACACGCACACACGCACACACGCACACCACCACACGCACACACGCACACACACACACGCACACACACACACACCACACACACACAGCAACACGCACACAGCACACACACACACACAGCACACACACACACACACACACACGCACACACGACACACCACACACACACACACCACACACACAGCACACACACACACACACACACACACACACACGACACCACACACCACACACCACACACGACACCACGCACACACACACACACCACACACCACACGCACACACGCACACGCACCACACACGCACACGCACACACACACACACACGCACACACGCACACACACACACACACACACACCACACACACACACACACACACACACACACACACACACACACACCACACACACACACACACACCACACACCACACACACACACACACACACACACACACACACACACACACACACACACACACACACACACACACCACACACCACACCACACACCACACACACACACCACACACACACACACACACTCACACACCACACACCACACACTCACACCACACTCACACACCACACCACACTGCACACCACCCACACCACACCACACACACGCACACGCACGCACCCACGCACGCGCACACGCACGCACGCACACGCACGCACACACACGCACACGCACACGCACACGCACACGCACACGCACACGCACACGCACACGCACACGCACACGCACACACACACACACACACACACACACACACACACACACGCACACACACACAAACAGACACATACTTTATGGCCGATTTTGACGAAACTTTGCAAACGTCGTAAGATGTGGTAATAAATCGATTTAGCGATAATGAAAAAATGTCAATTGTGTAACCTTCTATACGCACATTGAGGTTGGAAGGTAAAAACAATAGATTGGTTAACTAAAAATATGAAATCAGGCAGAACATACTTTTCTCACCAAACTGTGCGTTTTGGAACACAATTTTTAAAAACAATATTATGCTTCAGAAAGCATACCTCGAATCTCAATAATAATCAATAATTTAATCTTATAAACTATGCAATTACAATGTACAGTTAAATTAATCATAGAACTAAATATAATTGTAACGTGATTATTTTGTAGCCAATAAACATTTGAATAAAAGATAAACCTGCTGGTGGATGGAGGTGACTGTTGGATTTACTTGTTTCTCAAAGGGAAATTTGATGTTTGAAATAGAGATTTGTGGGTGTTCTCGTATTGAATGGTTTATATTGGAACGATTTATTTATACAGGGAATATGCGGGATTGTTTTGGTGGTAGCTTGTATGGCGGTGGTGATGGGAGAAGGAAATGCTACCGGGTGAATTTCTTATCTCCGGGCGAATGCACTGTGTTTAAGCCTTCGGGAACGATTAGTTTACGTGATTATATTATATTTTTTTTGCACAGGCGGGCTAGATAAAACTAAACGTGATATTAAGGAATGCTTGACACAGGAATGTTTGTTTAATTTAATCTTTATTGTATCGTGTAGTCCGATACAGGAATGACTCGGATTCAGGATTTCGGAAAAGAAGTAGGTTACAAAACGGGCAATTACGCTAAGTGAAATAACTTTACTACTCAAGTATAGATACGTATAATATTACGTAATTTTTACAGGTGGAACTTTATGACAAGAAATAATTATAGTTACCTAGTTTAGTTGATCGCTTTCCTTTCGACAACACTAGATAAGGTGTCTCGGGCAGTGTGTAAGTGTGTTTTATATGTAAATTTGTAGATTGCATCCACTAGTACGATCGGGCAATCAACTCCGCTGCGTGGCCCGATGGACACTGTGGGGTGGGCAGAATGTGGGCAGACGACCTTTCTGTCCGGTGGTGAAAGTAGATAACTCCGGGAATTATGGTCCCTCCGTTACGTCCTCTACGGGTGTTTGTGTAGGTGTAAAAAACTTACGTGCAGATGAAGGCAAATTGAGCGGCAACCAGCCAAGGTGTGCAGGAGAATTCCAGAAAGGACTCGAGTAAAAATTTGCACTGAATATTTTTTTGTTAGTATGCTCATGCTTATGTTAGTACTTACCTATTTTTAGCTTACTGATATGTTTTTTCCTTGTCCTTGTCCTCTTCAGCCCTGGTCAATGTTTACTTGTTAGTGTTGTGTTAATTTGTGTTATTGTATGTTTATAACCATGAGTTTGGTTTTTTGGTGTTTCTGAAAAAGAAGAGGAAATATTTTGATTTTGTTTAAATAATTGTGTTATTCGGTTTAAATGTGTGCGTGTTATTTAGCTAGGTGTAGCGTGCTGTGCATGGTTAATCAAATCTTGTTTGGCCGGTATCCTTGCGTGGTCGTCATCCAATAGATGCGGAGGACATATGGAGTATGTCCATGGATCCTTCTCCTCAGAGAGGAAGTGTTAGGATTTTGGGAGGTGTTTGAATATAGGGAGTTATGGGGAGTGATAACGATATCTTTGGTTGGCGATAGAGGAGAGGTGATTATGATTTATGTTTGTGTGTACAGGTGCTCGGAAACTCATAATAGGGCGTATGTGTGTTTTATAGATGTGTTGTAGTCCTTGGGGGTGGAAGCCACTGATTCTACCCCGGAGGGCGCCCAGTGTGTTTGTTCGGTTTCATATCCTGTTAAGTGGCCTTTGTAAGTTGGGGGGTCAGTTTAGGATTTTGGTGAAAGGATTTCTAAGTAAATGGCTTCTTGTTGGAGTGTGAGTCGTTTTTTGTTTAGGGCAAGGAAAACATTACAGTCGGAAAATGTATCTTCGTGGTAGTTACGTGAAGAGGATTGCTTATGGTTTGGTAGGATTTACCGAAACTCTCGAGTGGTTGGCCCAGTTGGAAAAATTCCAGAGGGTTTTGGATATGAGGCGGGAGGCCATTATGCTGTTTCGATGCACTGTTTTGAAGACAGTGTCACCCGCAGCTGCGCATCGGATACTTCCGGATGTTAAGGTTACTGGTCTTGTGAAGGAGACCGGTGTGCCAGAACCTGTCAAATGCTGGTTAAATATCCAGAAACTCAGCCAAGTTGCACTTGGTAGCGCATCTTGCGATTATATAGGAATCCGCTGCACCCGAGGACGGCTCCTGTTAATGGTGCTAGGTCAGATATTGGCTATTGCTTAAGTAACGGGGCTGGAGGGGACTCTGATGCAGATAATTTTTCGTATCGACGGTGTAGGGGATAAACTTGATTATTTGAAATGCTGCACTTTTGGCAAAAATTTGTTTATTAGCGTATATTTAATTAAAAAAAAATGGAAAACTTCGTCTCTATGCACTTTTAGCTTAGTAAAACTGATCCTCGGTACATTAACATTTGTTGACAGTTGTTATACACCATGAAATTGTTTGATATGCTGATGTTTAATACTGCCAACGAAACCTAAAATATGAAGGCGTCGCTAAAACACATTTAAACATATTTTGAATGAATGTGAAATTTTGTATGTCTCACCTAATGACCACAATTCTGTTCATATTCGCAAACTATCATATTTGGACTACTGAGGCAGCAGTAGTTACCACATTCTACACAAAAAATTGCATTCTCTGCCAAAGTAAATTTGAAATTTTTTCTAGTATGTCCTCGCTAAAGTTACGTTAACTTCTAGTTTATAGCTAAGTCTTAAAAATTGGAAAAATTGGGCACTTAACCTTTATACAAGTAAATTTATAGGTTACATCCCAGTAAATACAGGGATTTCGTAAATGCTTGACCACACGTGATCAATTTTAAATTTCGCGCTTCATATGTTTGCTCTAGATTGGTAGTTGTTAGCAGGTCGAAACAAAATTATTAAATCGTAATATTTAGCTTTATAACGTCATATTTGCGTTACTTCTGTTTGAGGTCTTTCCGAATTTCCTCTACATCTAAACAACATTTAAAAAAGTTCTTTTCAGGGCTCTTCACGTTACGAAGCTATTGTGATGTAAGTTAGCATCTGTACAACAATAGTGTTCTCATCAAAACAAGGTGCCTTTATTTGAATGGTACATTTCCGCAGTAGCATCCGAAACCCTGATGGAACTTGGAGCTATTCGTTGCAGTCCTGCATTGAACAGTTTCCGGAGGCTTTTCCCGATGTTAATATCGAATATGATGTATTTAAAAAACATAAGTCACGTCTTATTACGCGTAAAGGCAAGTCAACAACTGTTTCAACCGAAGAAGTTGTTAATGTCATTCAACAAAGAATGCAACAACGTCCTAAAAAATCTATTCCACAACTATCCGCTCAAACAGGTACGATTAAATATGCTGCATTTATGTAACCAGAAATATGAACATAATATGTTTACTGGTTTGTCCACTGTTACTTGCCACAAAGCTTTAAAGAGGACGTTACATATGCATCCTTACAAAATTTCTTCTGTACAAAAATAACAAGAATAGAATGTATTATTTATTGTTGTTTTACAAAAGGTGCTCAAAATGACCACCATTCATTTCTAGGCAAAAATTAATTCTTCGCTTCATATTTTCAAACACACGTTCAAGTTCAATGGAGCTATATCGTTTATTTCTTGTTATATTGATCCTTCCAATTCTTTGAGAGTATGAGTCCATTTTTAAATATATTAGTTTTAATTCCTCCAAACAGAAAAAAATCTAAGGGCGCGAGGTTAGGACTTCTTGGAGACCACAAAGCTGTAGTAATTATTCGGTCGCTATAAAATTGTTCCAGATCGTTTCATTACCGGTGTGTGTAGTTGCTCCATCTTGATGGAAGAACCTAATTGTTGCTCATCGTCATGTAAATTTTCCTCAATAGCTTGACGCAGAATATCACGATATCGTTCTCCATTTACGGTTTCAGAAAAGAAAATAGGCCCAGTTATCCTTTTTCTTGACATAGCCCCCAAAATGGCAACCTTTTGGGAATGTAGAGGTTTTTTTAATGTAAATGTGTGGATTTTCTGCAGCCCAATCGTCTGAATAAAATGTGAAGTCTAACAACTTATTCTTGTTTAAACGTTCGTTGAACCATTGACATTATTGCACTCGAATATTAGAGTCGGGTGCACGTAATTGTCGTACAGAACAAATTTTGTAAGGATGCATATGTAACGTCTTTTTTGTAGCTTTGTCGCAAGTATCAATGGACAAACCTGTAAAAAAATTGATCATATTTCTGGTTACATAAACGCAGTAGACTTAATCGTACCTGTTTGAGCGGATAGTTGTGGCATAGATTTTTTAGGACTTTGTTGAATGTTATTAACAACTTCTTCGGTTAAAACAGTCGGCCTGCCTGTTGACTTGCCTTTTCAAATACAGTGCTTGTTTTTATACCGTGTAATAAGACGTGACTTATGTTTTTTAAATACATCATATTCGATATTAACATCACCAAAAGCCACTGAAAACTGCTCAATGCAGGACTGCAACGAATAGTTCCACGTTCCATCAGGGTTTCGGGTGCCACTGCGGAAATGTGCCATTAAAATAAAGGCATCTTGTTCTGATGAGAACACCATTGTTGTACAGTATCATTAAACAAATTGAAATTAAGATCAATGACAATATAATGCTCCCCTACTTTTGGGTGCTATACTTATATTGCGCCCTTCTGGTTTGGTAACCCAACGCGGTTTTACTTTGCCTCGGCTTTGCTCAATCGGGTTTATTTTATAAACGGGGTGTGGTTCGTAGTAAGTATTGGATGGGCTTAACACTGTAACCTTAAATAAAAACCGTAAAGCATTTTTAAAATGTATATTAAAGAAATATCAACAATAAATAAAATAAAAAGGTAATTAACAAAATGTATGGGGGGTACTTCTTTGTCCGGGTCTGGCGGCTGGTCTCCTGGTTGGCGGCCCGTCACTGTGTGCGAAGTCGCTTCTGTGAACAAAGATAGTCTTTTAATCTATTCCTTACCTAAGAGGTAAAATTTAGATTACGGTCCTGCATGTACAGTAGCGAGAGCGTTACTCTTGATACCGTTGTTGGTCGGGGCGCCAGCGCAATGAACTCGAGTCGGTGTAGGATTGAGAAAATCGATATCGTACTTAGACTTTAATAACTCTGGAGCGCTGAAGCAAGGATGTCCTCCTCTCGAAATAATACACGCGAAATGCGCGTATGCAAAGCGAGATCTCGGTGCTGTCTTTCTTTAATTATTACCGGTTTAATTTAGGCAATTAGATTATTTATCTAACTAAATTAATTACTGATCTCTATACTAAGTTTAATTATTTATAATTAATCAAGGGATCAAAACTACTTAATATTAAAACTATTCCAATCGGTTTACGTAAAGATAGAAAAATCTACGTACTCTCTAATTTATTTACAAACGTTCGTGCACCAGGTATTTACGATGGTTCGGTGGACGACAAATTTATCTACAAATTTATACTACAGGTTATGGAGGTACTCTTCTGCGATTCACAGACACTGTGTATGGTTATTGTTTTTGTCTGTAGGTAGTGTATGAGTTCCGAGGAATTTCAGTAATGCCCAGAAGACGTAGGCGACGGCCTGTCTTTACTGGATATACTAAGAGAAAGGTCGTAGGTCTTTACAGCCCTGTAACAACCCTTCACCCTCAAGTCTTTTGCGAGATACGGCGGGGGCTACCCCTGCGTGACTCTAGGTGTACTTTGTAGTGGCGAGTGACGACGGGATCTACCCTTAGTGACGCTCCAGGTGTTAGTGTACTTGGTATTACGTCGGGGGTTACCCCTGCGTACTACTCTAGGTGCTAGTGTACTTTGTATCTGCGAGTTACGTCGGGATCTACCCTGCGTGACTCTAGGTGTATTTGGTATAACTCCTGGAGGCTCAGCCCGGAATTATTTACGGTCTGTAGTGTTTGAGTGTAAATTGTTAGATTGTATAACTTTACAACTTACGTGTCTATCAATAGCAGTACAGAATTGAACTTTAGGTTGCCCGGTGCGTCGTGGTGCGCGTTATCGCCAGATCGCGAAGGACTCTTCGTCGGTGAACAACAGGTCGGTGCTTACACTAAGCAAACGGAGCGGCTGCGGCTACTGGTTTCTGGAACGGCTTGACTTGAATCTGCGGAGATTCATCCTTTCTTATGCGCGTCGTGAGATTATAAAGGTGCATCTGTGGGCGGCTTCGCGGCTACCGTGCGGGGAAGGCCGTTATGTGATTGGTTAAAATCGTTCTGACGTGCAGAAACTTACGGTTTCTTAGAAATACACGTCAGCGGTGATGAATAAATTATTCGTTGTGCAATATCGCGTAAACTTATGAAATCTTACATACAGGATGGTCCGCACCTAATTTATTCTAAAACACATACGTACAGGACGCTGGTTCTTTACAACAATTCACCTTAAAATATGAGCTCTGAAAAGAACTTTTTTAAATGTTGATTAAATGCAGAGGAAATTTGAAAAGACAGCAAACAGAAGTAACGCAAATATGAAGTTATAAAACTAAATATTACGATTTAATAATTTTTTTTGCGACCTGCTAACAACTACCTACCTAGAGCAAACATATTTAAAGCGCGAAATTTAAAATTGATCACATGGGGGTCAAGCATTTACTAAAACCCGGTAGAAAACAATCTTTTAATGGTTCTAACCATTTACGAAAAGGATTTATTAAGAATAAGCTTTTTAATCGAATTTAAGGCATTTTAGGCAAAAATAAAGGGTGGTCAAATTATTGAAAATTTTATGAAACGCGTGGCTATTACAAAATATGTGTATAATTGTAAACTATAATAACATAGATATTATATAAAGTATGAAATTTTGTTAACATAGTTGATGGTCCGTATAATTTATTAACTATTGTTTCCTGTTACGCTATTTTCCACATCAGCGCCTATAAATGTGATAATTTAAAATCATTTCAGTTCTATATTTATTATGTAACTACCAGTATAATCGACAAAACTTTGATATTAAATATTAATAGCGCGGTCACAAAAGCGTCCACTAAAATTAATTTTATTGGTAGCTTATAACCAATTTCCCATTTTAATGTTTGTGAAAGCTGAACTTTTACGTACAGTAAGTAACGTTTTCAACTGCAATTCTATGAGAAATTCCAATAAACCATTTTTTAGATGTTAAATGAGAATAGTTTTAAAAAGTACGACGG